>PVLD010013235.1:0-56871 GCA_004027595.1 Dinomys branickii | reverse complement strand
TAGCTAAAATGTGGAAGCAACCCAAGTGCCCATCCACAGAAGACTGGATTAAAAAATTGTGGCATTTTTATACAATGGAATATTATTCAGCTATAAAGAAAGACAATTTTGGGAACTTTGTAGGCAAGTGGTCAAAACTGGAGTCCATACTCATAAGTGAAATAAATCAGCGATACATGTGCAGGCAACGTATTGTATCTCTGGTGTAAGAACCTGAGGGTGGGAATATAAACTAAGAGACATGAAGGAAATCTGTTCAAGAACAAAGAACAGATGGGACGAGGGAAAGGAGAAAAGAAAGAGACAAAAATGTATGTATGTATATATGTATATACATATATGCAGGAGGGCTAACATGGTTCTACTAGTGTATTATATCAATTAATGCTAAGAAATAATTGATGATGGGATATTCGATCAATCTTGTATGTCTTTATGTGTTATCCTCAGCACACACTTCGAAGATATCAATTTGCAAAGCGGCAACATTGTTGGGTTTTTTTGTGTGTTGGGTTTTTTGTTTTTTGTTTTTTCTGTTGTTGAGATGATTAATTGTCTGATCAATTTTGCATGTCTGTATCTGTGTTCATGTATATACACTTCGAAGATATCAATAGGTAAAGCAACTACCATTGTTGAGTCCATGTCACCTTGTCTATAAATCAGTTTTGATTGTACTATTTTTTATGCTAATTTGTGTCTGTCTGTTAATATGTTTTTGTGCTTTTATTTAAAAAAAAAAACTTGATGCAGAGTTGCCTTTAGTTTACCCTATGATACCAGCAATTATACTGAGAAGAGAGTGTTAATTTCTTTGAAATCCTGAAGAAACTTGTGTGCAGAATCATGTTTTCCCTTCTGTATTTATGTTGTCCTAAAGCAGAAGATGATTCTGAGGTGTTTTACAAGGTACCAGGAGTGACAGAAAAATATGAATAGTTATATTAAAGTAAAACATTACAGTAAAAGGCAATGTCATTAATCCCCCTAACAATACCCCCACTTGAAACACATGTGTCCTATTTTTCTTACAAGTTTCTGAAGCAGTTCTGGAATTTCTCTTTTGTAAGTGTCTTTAGTTGCACTATCCTGGCTTCCTCAGTGTCCTGAGCCCATTCAAAATGCACATGTTTCATGATTATTTTGACTGTGAGAAGAGCCAGAGTCACATGATGGGACTGATGAATAAGGTTGATTAGAACACACTGTAACGATTTTAATGCGCCAGCATCTGTTGGATGGCAGCAGAATTCACCATATTTGTGGTCACACTTCATAGACACTCACAGAAGGGGACTCCCAGAACTTAGAAAGTAGCAAGGATGATGGATGGCATAAGAATATTTGAACTGAGGAGAATTATTGAGGGAATTAATGGCAATTCCTCTCTCAGTGTAATGTCTTTTTAATGTTTTGTAACCACCTCATGATTCTGCTCTACGAAACTTCCTTTGAGCGGTGGGCTCGATGGCAACCCACTCAGGCTCCTCTTGTCTCTCAGGAGCTCTTCCTGTTCCTCGTTCCCCATTCCTATTCCCCATTCCTGTTCTCCAATAAACTTCCCTACTCTCAACCTCTGTTGTGCCCCAGAACTCACTCTTTGACTTCAGGGGACACGAGCTCGGTGTATTTGACATCTAGCATTTCTCCTACGTCACTATAGCGACATTATTGGCTTTATAAGAAGTGGAAAGAGAGCCAAGCTGGCCCCGGCTCTGTTTCACCCTCCGCTTTGCTGGATTCAGCAGGAAGGCCCGCACCAGATGCCAAGCTCTCTGACTCCAGATCCATGAGCCAAATAAACGTTTTGGTTGTCACACCATGCAGGCTGGGAGCTCTGGGCATCTGGATGGTAGCTGCCAGGGATGCTACTAAACATATTGTCACACACAGTGCGGCCCTTGGGATGATCAATGATCTCGTTTGTCCTGATCAAATGTCAATAGAACTGACTGAAACTCTCTGAGGTAGAGATTCTCAGATCCTCTGCCAAGATTTTTATAAATTCATTGTATATTTTATCACCCTTGGGAGCGGCCCACTACAGATGTAAATTTTATTAAATTATTGTTCTACTAGGATACATGTGTTTTCCATTTTTGGTCTTAAAGAATAATTTCAGATCTCTCCTTTATACTGAGCATCTGACCATCAATGTGGAATATATAGCAGGAGAAGGGATTGTCCGATAACTTGAAGAACACTGCCTGGTGGAGATAAACTTCACTTCCACCTGTATTCATTTGAGAAAGGAACTGGTCACGGAGGCAAACCCAGAAGCAAGAAGGGTTGGGAAACACTGAGATGACAGTGCATTCAAACAAAACTTAACATGTTTTCTGTTGATAGTGGGAACAAAATTAGTATGAGGAATAAATAATTTTCCCATAGTTAACAATATTTGTGTTAAGTCATCAATAATCATTTTTTGTTCTCTTTAGAAAACAGTATTTGGAGTTAGCATTGAATCTAAGAAGAATGAAAAGTTTGGATGTAACTACAATAAAATGTGCAGTACCTAAAGGAAATATATAATATTTTAACAAATAACAAGAGCTACCAGAAAGGTACATGTTGTGGTAGATGGTTCAGCCCCTATAATACATGAACAACTCCGTGCTCATTCCTATGGCCCTGCCTTCATTTTCAATGCTTCCCCATCCTGCCTTTCTAGAATGATATGCAATGGCTCCTTCACACCATCCTGCCTTTCCACATTTTACACACCTTTCAATCATACAAACAAGAGATCAGTTCTCATTGATTTCTCACTAGTCCAGGTTATAGCCAGGCACACCTATGGTTCATCACACATATTACTGTAATGAACCCTTGTTATGCTTTGTGTCTAGATGTTCCCTCCAATGCCTTATTTAGTCATGAAGGGTGGGCTCTTTGGAGGTAACTTAATCTAGATTTTGTCACTGATTCATACTGCAATAGTGGCATTAAGGGTGCTAGGATTAAAGCTGGGCGTTTGCGGGATAGTACATTGATTGGATTGGCACCCAGCAGTTTGGATAAGATACAAGGTGCAGGAAGAGTTTTGTTTCTCCCTTTTGCTCTTGTTTCTTTTGCTGTCTTCTGCTGCCATAACCTGTTGCCCCTCTGCCACACCACCATGCTTTAGAGCCAGCTGATTGTGGACTGAATCCTTTACAAACTGTGAGCTGAATAAACCATTTCTTTCTCGATTTTGGACATCAGGTGTTTTGTCTCAGCAATCAGAGTAAAGTAACTAAAGCAAGCCTTCTTCAGTATTATTTACTATTAACTAATGCTTACTGATACAACTTTTAAAACATAAATTAAAAGTTCCACATAATAAAATTTAAAGCATTCCAATGTAAATTTTGTGAAGAAAAGTTATTACAATCATACTGTCTTTTTTTTTTTTTTTTTTTTTTTGAGCTATGGTCTTGTTTTGTAGTGCAAGCTGGCCTTAACCTCACTACGTAGGCCAGATAGGTTTGATCTCTTGGGGAATCTTTTACCTCAGCCCCCTGAGTGCTGAGATTACAGGTATGTGTCACCACACTTGGCTAAAAATTATTTAAAATCTATGAATATTGTGTAAGAAATTTAAATATACTTTTTTATATTTTTAAAAATTATATTTTTTAAAAAATAAAAGCACAAAAACATATTAACAAACAGACACAAATTAGCATAAAAATAGTACAATCAAAACTGATTTACAGACAAGGTGACATGGACTCAACAGTGGTTGTTGCTTTTGCCCGCTAAGCACTAAGGCCCTGAGTTCGATCCCCTGTCCCGGAAAAAAAAAAAAAAAAAAAACAACAGTGGTTGTTGCTTTACCTATTGATATCTTCAAAGTGTATATATATGAACACAGATACAGACATGCAAAATTGGTCAGACAATTAATCCTCTCAACAACAGAAAAACATAAAAAAACAAAAAACCAATGACAAACAAAACAAAACAAAAAAAACCAACAATAGTTGCTGCTTTGCATATTGGTATCTTCGAAGTGTGTGTTCAGGATAACACATACAGACATACAAAATTGATCAAAATATACTTTTTGTAAATATACTTTTATTCCAAAATAGCTTAGTATGAAAATACTTTGTGACAAATTGTCATTGTTCTTCAACAGTTCTTTAGTTGTTGAAGAAAAAGGTGCCCTCTTCTTTACCCTCCAGTCTTGTTAAACAAAGTTCGTGGATTTTTGGTAGTATCTAAAATAGCTCCAGTTGTGAGCTCATGAAACTGTGTTTTCTTTCAGCTTTTTCATGTTTTTACTGAAACTTTCTATATGTTAGGCAATGAGACAAGTCATATTGAGTTTAAAATTTAGTGTAGAAGAAAAGCTCACACCAGATGTAATAATTAAAAAGACTTAAGTACATGCCACATGTGAACATGAGGGGGAACCAATATGCACACTCAAATATGTTTTGATGGTTATACTAGACATTCCTGGTTTCCCTTATTATGTTTTGCTCAGACTATCTTCCATTCAAAAGATATGTGATAAATAACTAGTTCTGTGTAAACTGGATTTCATTTCAAATTTATAGCATGAGACTCTTGCTTTCATTCTGGAAACATCTCTACAACTCCAGGTACCCAGTTAGCCTTTGTACATGTCAGTCCATGAAGTTCTGGCCTTTGTGTTTAGTCTTACTCAATAGAACCAGAGACTATATGAACACTTCAGTTTCCTGACCCTTGGGGAGCTATCTAAGAAATCACTGTATCCTCTTTTAGTAGGTCTGGGCAAAACTGAGTTCCCTTTTTCCATAGTAGCACCTCCACAACACACTCCAATGTTAACTTTTCCTATTTCCTAAATCTGTAAAATCTACTTAAAATCAAAAGATTAAAGCTTCTCATCGTACAGTAAAGCAATTTATGTTTTTATTTTTGACTTTATGAGGCATTTATTTTCTGTTAGAAAACTAAAGAAGCAGGTTTGCTGCTGATGGGCTGAGCTGATGAATAGATTAATAATGGACTTGAACAAGCTAAGAAAATTAACCTAACCAGCTTTTTTTTCTTCTTGTTTTTATTTTAGAGAGAAAAGAACAAAAACAAAAACAAAAAAACCCACAACAACTATACACCCGATACAGAATTTCAAAACAAGACGATGGGAAATCAGCAAAGGTTGCCGTATCACTTATTGTTATTTTCAAAGTGCTTGCTCAGATCCCCAGATATAGGCGGGCCAGATTGATCAATTACACATTAACTGCTCCTTTCAATAAACCAATAGAAATTACTAGTACAATTATCTTGTGTATATACATGTATTTTTTTCCTTTCCTTTCCTTCTTTCTTTTCTTTCTCCTTTCCCTCATCCCACTTCTGCTTCCTATTGTCTCCCTAGTGGAAGGACCTGAAAGAGTCAATAAAAACGGAAAAGTACAATAGATATTGTGAAGGGGAAAGAACTTCCCAACTACATTTAATTACATGTAAAATAGATATGTGTAATTATTGCAATTATTATCTCATAATTATATTTATGACAATGTTTTTAAGAACTGTAAATGTAATTTTTATTTCTATACAAATGACTTTTCATAGAACCTAAACAATCTTTATAATTTATACATTTAAATTCATCCTCAACATTCCTCTTTTATTTCTAGAAGTAAAGAAAGTCATCATTGCTCTTCTTGGTGATTTAAGGACTCCCTTTTGTTTCCTAGCAATGTCTACCACAAGCCATCATTCAATAGCCGAATCAAACTATTACAAACATTTCCTCTCTGTGTCTCTGTGTCTCTGTCTCTCTGTCTCTCTCTGTCCCTGTCTCTCTCTGTGTCTCTGTCTCTGTCTCAGTCTCACTCTCTCCCCACCCTGTCTCTCTCCTTTCAAGCTCTGGGTCAAATCTACAATTTCAAACTCTGGACAAGGACTCTGACCTATACCACCAAACCTTGCATTTCTGTTTTATGATAAATCATGATATTTAGTAGAGTTTTCGCACCTGATGAAAATTAAAATTTCGTATCTGAATAGTAGATTGGTTGCTAGAACTGTGGTAATAAACTTCTACACAATGGCTTTAAATAAGTATATTTTGTTTTATTTTGTACTGTTTAAGGTGAGAAATCTTAACTCAAAGTTCTAGTAAGTGTTGTGAAAGAGAATCTCTTCCATACTTCTCTCTCTGCTTCTGATGATTCTATGCAATTCACATACTTTATCTTTTAGAAACAATATAGAAAACGAAAACAATGATACAGTAATAATCAACTGGATGTTTTGAAATATGAAGCACATGATTTGTAAAGCACTAATTTTATAAAATATTTGTCTTATTACTCTATGTAGTGATTACATTTATTATTATAAATAAAATAATGTAATATCCCTCATCATTATTATAATAATATATATATTATATTATTAAAGAATAATTCTTTAATTATGCTTTAAAGAAGTCAAAGCAGATTTTATAACCTGTGTAACATTATAAACATAATAAATGACCAAGCCTTACAATCAGGAAGTTTGAATCTAGTAGCCACAGATTTATTCACATTGCTACTTTGACCCCAGGAAGCTATGGGTGGATTGCAGGACTTCACATGCTCCCCTCTGTGCAGCGAGCATGCTCACTCTATACGGGACTGTGTCGCTATATTCTAAATATCTTTTATGCTATTTTCATTTTTATTTTTAGATGTAATAAAAAATCTTTTGTATCTGTTCTGACCAAAGAAAAATGGTAGGGAACAAAGGTCTTCATTACATGGACTCAAATTATAATAAATGACTGCACCCATTTGTTAAAAGCATCTGAAATGAGATTGTTTTATCCTATAACTGCTATGAGGAAATGTCAAAAACAAATTTTCTGACCATAGAATGACATTCTTGGATTGCAAATTCTAAACAGTTGGTTTTCATCTCAGTTTTACCTTTTATCTTAGTTTTACTTTCAAGATATGATTTTTCTTATCATTTTGCTTCTTGTCTGTTGCTGGCCATTTGATTTCCTGTGATGTGTCAGGTGTCCAGCATGATGTTTTGACGTAAATACAATAGTGAAATGATCTGATATAAATACAAATAGTGAAATGACTGTAATCAAGCAAGTTAACAATATTAATTGTTTCACATTATATATTTAGGGCAATTGAAACTATATATAATATCCTCGTTTAGCAAATTTCTAGAATACTACAGTGTTAACTGCAGTTATCCTGTGCTGTGTTCCTATCTATTTATCTGCCCATACATGTATCTGTTAGGGGATATTATTTAAATGATCTGATACTGAAATTTAACTACATGTTGTGAGCCTGGTGTGCATTATGCTAAGTGAAATCTGCAAAAAACTGAAAACCAAACCAGTAAGTAATCCCCTTGTATGTGAAATCTGTGGTTTTAAAGGTTATCCTATGTATCTTTATACTGTCTTTTTCAAATTCAAATATCTTACATGTTATTGTCAGATCAGTCCTCATTGGATACATGTGGTTTTCTTTCGATGATATAAAACATGTGGTTTCCTTCATCATTCCTGTTTCATACATTAGTAAATCATGATATTTATCAGGGGTAGTTGAAATCAAAGACAATTAAAAATTTCAAGCCTTGCGTAGCAAAAACATCACAGCAAACGTAGTGGCTCAATATAGCTTTCTATTACCATATAGCTTGGAAGTTTGGGAATTCAAATGCAGCCACAGTAGATTAAAATCACATTGTCAGAGTTGGTTCCTTCGGAGCCTGGATGGAACCTTTCCTTTCCTGGCCTTTGTCAGCTGCTAAAAGCTGCTGAAAATCCTCTGACCTCTGCTGCATTCCAAGGACTCACCGCCCTCAGTATATCTCCACTAACTTGTCCCTCCCGGCTCCCTTGTATCGGAACCCTGTGAGCGCACGAGGCCCACCCAGATAATGAACTTCTCTATCTCAAGGTTTTAAATTAGTCACACTCCAAAGCCCCCTTTACTACAGCACCTTTGTAGATGGAGATAGATTCCTAAACATTTCTGCCTGACATTATTCAGCCTACCTGAGACCGTGCTCTGCCTCCCAAAGGTTAATTTCAATCTAACATGTAGAACATATTCATCCTTTTTCCTGGTCCTCAGAAATATCACCCTGTTACAGTGTGAACTTAATTTCAAAATCTCATCTAACTTCATCAGATCAAAACTCCCAGATATCATCATTTAAATTATTTCCATGTCTAGATTTATTCAATTTCATGTTTAATATTTAATCAAAGAAATAAATTGAGCTGGGCATGGTGGCGCACGCCTGTAGTGCCAGCACTTGGGAGGCAGAGGAGGGGAGGATTGTTGCAAGTTTGAGACCAGCCTGGGCTACAAAATGACTCAAGGCCAGCCTGAACTGCATAGTGAGATCCTGTCTCAAAAAGATGAAAAATAAAAGATAAATATATGGAAAAAGAATAAAAATATAAGAATGTGAGATATATTAGCTGTGTCATTATTAAATACTTGCTTTGATTATAAAAACTAGGAAGCAGTACTTAGATCAACAAGAAGCCCCAATTATTAAATATTATATCTGTTTCTCCAATCCTAATATCATGATTCCAAAAATGTAATTTAAAATGGAGGTTTTTGAGCAAAATATGTAAACTGTCCGTTCATGCATGATATAAAATTAAGCATCTGTGTGCAAGGAAATTGATGGTTTATTGTTTTACATTCTCTAACCCTAACGTCAGAAAGATTTGACAAAATGTTCCCTGGTTCTCTAAAATTTACTTATCATAGTGTGGGGTATGAGCCAATGATACTAGCTGAGAGCTTTTAAATGATTCAGAATCTCAAACCATACTCAGAGCTGGTGGATTACAATATACATTTTAACACAGACAGTCCCTATGTGCAAATCTTAACCACTAATTGGAGAGTTTAGACATAATAGAGATCAAACAACTGGAGGAAAATGTCAGTAATAATTGGTTCCTTTTTACAACTCTTTGGTCCCTAAGAAAGAGAAATCCTTGGAGAGTTTTCCATGTTATTTGGTGCCTGGTGTGCATGTACACAGCGAAAAAACATTCTGAATACAGAAACCAGAACTGGTTACGTGATTGTGAGTATGAGGACGTTTGTCACCCTGAAATTGGAAAAACAGAAAATCAAGTAAGTATAGGAATTACTGAGCAATGATGCAGACCAGCTTCAAAAATAACTGAGAACTAGTCCCTGACCTCTCAGCACTGAAGATCGCCAGACGCTAAGCCCTGTGAGTCACAACACCAGACTTAGAGTTATGGCAAAGTGGCAAGTAAATTCCGGCCTCAAGCGATGGGGCTGAAGAAAGGCCAGTGTGTTCATCTCTCCCTTGTGATTCGAAATTGCAAGGGCTGGAGTTCATCACTGAAAAGGTTCAGGGAAGTAGTTTTCAACACTTTAATTTATTCAGTTACTTACAAAAGGGTTTTTTAAATGCCTTACAATGTGCACACTACTTTGCCAGTTCCTGAGGGTACAGAGAATAGGTCTGGCCCATCACTTGAATTAGAGTATGTTTTACATTTTAAAAGAGTACTCTTTGAGAATTAGCTGCTTCGGAGGAAGCTCAATCAGTACACTCATCTGGAAATGTTTCTCTGATAGATTCAATTCTAAATGAGCTTTGAAAAAAATTAAATATCAAGTGAGAGAAAAAGGTGCTGGGAATACTATTTTGTATGTAGGAAATAGTGAATGAAACAATGGACAGCTGAGTGATGTGACATGTTCCAGGAACTGAAATGTTCCTGTAGCTGAGAATGAAAAACAGAACTAAAAAGAGAGAGACAAGAGGTACTGCGAATTTGGGGGTTTTATGTCAAGAGCAGTTATGGAATATTTTACCACTGTCCCTGAAGATGGATCAGCCTCTTCTTCAGGTAGATGACATCTTCTCCCTAGAAATAAGTAGCTTATTCCATTTAAAGGATTCTACTGTTTACATACTTTTCATGTTGATTAAAGGATGTGTCCTCAAATACTGTAAACATCACATGCAAGCTAAAACTTTTCCTCCTGCTTTCTGTAGAGCGTATAGAAATGCCTACTAATTCTCCCCTTTCCTTCAAATTTCTTCCTGGACATTGACATCTTAGGCATGCCTTGTACCTTGTCAATGTCCTGCCCTGAAATGTCCACCTAAGGCTGAGCACCAGAGCCCAGTGTAACACCAGGGGGTAGAATGGTGCGGTCTGCCCTCAGGAGCATGTAGTAGTTGGTAATATCAATAGGGTAAGTGTACGGGGGAGTTAAGAGAATGAAACAGCATGTGTTTAATGATAGCCAGTTAAGAGGCTTGGAAGACACATTTTTATTCACAACACCCAGGGAATAGGCACCAACAGCTCAATATCCATTCTAAATATTTTCTGCTCTTCTGATTTTATGGGACACATCTTATTTGGATTGTGATTCATCATAGTCTAAGCACTGTACCATTATAAAAGCAATGTTAATCTTCTATTGCTTAATTTCCCATCAAGAGTACTATAAACTTCATTAAATTGATGAGGAATTATGCATTACTGTTTTTATATGAATAATATTCAAAGCAGATATTTTGTGTGTGAAGAATTCATTTTTAAACTGCTTAGAAATTAATACATATTGTTCTTGCTAACTTTTGTTTTAACTATTTTCAGTGTCTGCATACAATTTTTGGTTGCTGTAGTACTTTCAGGGTGAAGCGGTAGTAACTAGAGAGTAGCATTTGGCACAAGGAGTGTATCATTCCATAGGGGATGAGTAAGGTCTAACTCAAAGGTAAGCCACATACAAAAAATATTCATAAAGTTTAACTCCATAGGTCTCTTTCCAACTGTACCAACTCTTTCCCTAGTATAACTACTACATTTCAGGTAATCAAGAGTAAATCAGTGAGTAGGAAAGAAAGCCTTCAATATTCATGGTGTTCATGACACTATCTCATTCATTGATGTTACATAGTTTACCTTTTACTGACTTCAGTTAGAGGACCATAATTTGTTTCACCACCAAAGGCATTTTTCACAGTCTCACATTAATCCTAGGGAGATTAGAACAACTAAATAATATAAATATATTTTTAAAATTCTATAAATAACCAAATATATTTATCTTCACAGCTTTAAATCAGTTAGGGAAACCATTAAAAATGTATGCATCACTGACCTTATCACAGTTTCATTGCCATATTACACACCATTTTGGTGAATGTTAATAAAAGATTTCTCCATTTCTTAACACAGGTCAGGTGGGATGCAGTAATAAAAATCTCAGCTACCATTTGTATTGCTTATTCCTCCCCGTTTCATTCTGTCTGTAAATTTGGTGATCATACATCTTAAGTAAAAGTAAAATGTTGGAAAACATGTTAACTAGAAAGAATTGCATTATGAGTTCTGTTACAGCAGAGTAGGGTTCATTTTATCCTTGGCATTTGTAGGGATGAGGTCAGTGTCATCGCTTTTTCTCACATAAATATTTGTTGAAAGAGGTAAATATGTAGAGAGAACGAGGAGAGAAGAGGAGAGCAGAGGAGAAGGTGAGACTAAACCCTAAAGCTTCAAGCATCCACACTAGACCAGTGGTGGCAAATATTCCCATATCTAGCTAATCATAAGAATTATATTGATAGTATTGAGGTAATTTATTGTTCTGTTTCCATTTTTTTAAAGATCAAATCTCTAAGCCCTACCATGAGAGAGTGTCATTCATAAAGTGTGGTACAGGATTAAGAGACATATACCAAACAAACAAACACAACTTCTCAAGATGAGTTGGGAAAAATTTGAAAGTTGATGAACAAAGAATTGTGATGATAATTTAATAGTTTCACAAGTTACTAAAGTATTTACAACAAATACAACGGTCAAATATAATGAGAAGAAGTGAGACTGGCTTAACTAAAGTAACTACATGCAAAACAGAAAGTTGATATAAAGTTAGAAATTGATAATTCTACAAACAAAAATGTAAACAAGTTACTTAGAGCTATGGAAATAACCTTCAGAACTAAAAAGGAAGTGTTTATTTGAGTTGATTAATTTGTCTTTGGGGGAAAGTATTAAGAACATAGGAAGGTAATGCAGTTAAGTTTTGCTTTCCATTATAAACATGTTTACATTCTTACATTTATCATTTTCATTAATACTATATTCTCCCTAGGTGATTCTAATGATTAGTAATACTAGAGAATCCCTGAGTTAATGAATATTCTATTATCAAATGTTTTCTATATTGATTGCAAGGCAATAGGGCCACATTATTTTATCTTACCCAAAATCTAGTTAGAAGGGTACATGCCACAAACTGGTATGAACTGAAGATGAGTTGTATCCACAGCAGACAGACACTGAGTGACTAAAATGTTGGTTTTAATATCAAAGCTCTATCCTATGGGAATACAGATTTTCAAAGTAGGTATTAATGATCTTTTGGATTTCTGTGGGATCTGTAGTGACTTCATCCTTTTCATTCCTTGTTGCATGAATTTGAGATCTTTCCCTTCTTTTTTTGATAAGGTTGGCTAGGGGTTTATCAATTTTATTTATTTTTTCGCAGAACCAACTCTTTGATTCACTAATTTTTTGTAGAGTTTTCTTCATCTCAATTGCATTAATTTCTGCCCTGAGTTTTATAATCTCCTCCCTTCTTTGGGCTCTTGGTTTGGCTTGTTGCTCTTTTTCTAAGAGTTTGAGGTGTATCATTAAGTTATTTATTTGCTCTCTTTCCGTTTTCTTTGTATATGAGTTCATTGCTATAAATTTCCCTCTGAGGACTGCTTTCATTGCATCCCACATATTCCACAGCAACTACTGTTGGTTTTCTGATGCTTTGTCTATAATTCAATTCTGATCTTACTGTTATTGTACTACTTTGTGCCTCTTTGTTAATGCTTTCCGGCTTCTTTTTTTTTTTTTTTTCCTGTTGTTGAGATGATTAATTGTTTGACCAATTTCGCATGTCTGTATTTGTGTTCACGAATATACGCTTCGAAGATATCAATAGGTAAAGCAACAACCATTGTTGAGTTCATGTCACATTGTCTGTAAATCAGTTTTGATTGTACTATTTCTTATGCTACTTTGTGTCTGTTTGTTAATATGTTTTTGTGCTTTTACTTTTAAAATTAAAAAAAATAATATCAAAGCTCCTGATTTGAGACAATGTGGACTCTAGAAACTAAAATATTTGCCTCTTCTGTGCACAGATGCTGAGTGAAGATAGACTCAAGGAGGAAGGGGTATAGAACTCGAAGGGTTGCACGTCACTATACTTACTTCATGTTTCCAAAGTCCGTGACTTACATTCAAAGATGCAGTATCTTTGCTCGATTATCAGATTGAGATAATGTTTTCTATAAATCCCATGAGATGATCAGGGTTAGTCAAATGATCCCTTACATTATTGATGTTCTTAAAATAATTGTTGTGTTCATATGTAATATTCATAAATTGGATTGAGTGTATACATAAATTTTTACAATATTGACTGGTCAAATTTTGAATATGATAAATCCCTTCTCTTATGAAACATTTCCCTAATTTTTCTCAGGACTGTTTTTGAGAATTTAGTTCATAAAACTGGCATGAATTTTATAAAATTTGATGCTAGGTATTTTGTGAGTAGTGGTTGCTATATTGTTTGATAATATATTTAATTTTATTTCATTTGTTTGAAGTGTCATTCAAAGTACATTTTAATGTAATGGTATAGAACCATCAAATGAAAGCAGATGGAAAATAATGTGATTTGGAAACACTAATAAAAATATTAACAATATATACTTATATTGGGGAAAAGAAGCTTAAAGCAAATTGCGTTGCTAGATAAAGTGAACCATTCCATAACAAAAAATGCCTTGGTTCACATTTGAAAAACTAAAGGAAGAAAAATCAGAAATTCTAGTAATGTTATTACAACATCTTGCTCAATATATACTAGAACAGTTGCCAAAAAGTTGCCGTGTATATGAAACTTCTAAACAACAAAATCAATAAATTAGTCATAATTTAAATTTATACACCACATAAACCTACAAAAACGCACAAGATATTCTTTAAGATGCACTAGAAATTTCTAATCATATGTTTTATTACAAAGGAAACTTTAGCAATTTGCAATAATTTAGAAATTTCAGCAGATATTTACTGGCTTCAATGAAATTATGATATTTAAGAAAGTAACAGCTAAAATTATATAGAGAAGAGAAAAAAAGCCCAACATCTATAAAGTTACCAAGGTACTTCTATGTAATCCATAGGACAATGATAATATGAAGCACAAATTATAAAATATTTTAAACTAAGAATTATTTTAAATTTGATTATTAAAATTTCTGAGATATAAGCAGCTAATGTAAGGATTACAGAAAAATTTATAACATATATATGTACTAAGGTACAAGTTGAATTATTGATTCAAGGTTGAGCTTCAGAAATGTTAGAAAGAGAATAGAAGTTTATATCAAAATGTGCTGAATAAAAGAGTTATTTGACATAATCTAAATATCAAACAAATATATATCATAAAATCAAATTAGCCAAAAGGTAGTTTATATAGATTGATAAATGAAATTAGATAACTTATCGAATGAGCAAAAAGACAAAAGTAAGCATGACATATTTATACTTTAAATAAAATGATAAATTACTGCATGCTCTATTATATATAAAAAATCATTACAATATACTAATTCAAGGCACTTTGTCATTTAAAAAGTGATAAATACATGGAAATTTCAAATGAGAAAAAAGAAAATGTGGTTCTTGAAACCTATTAAAAAATTCAGTCCATTGCTAACAATTCTTGCAGAAAGAAAACCACATTTTTAGATCCCTACACTGGTAAATATTTTCAAATATTTAAGGAAAATGTTTTCACAATCTATTGCAAAAAATTAATGGGTTTGGTATTTATGTTAATGTATACAATTGTGATTTATTCCTTTTAAAATACTGACTAGTATTCTACTTGTACAATACCACAGCTCATTCAGCTGTTCATCTACAGGTGACCATTTGAATGGCTTCCAGTTCAGAGTATAAAGCTGCCATGCACATTTTTGAACAAGTTTCTACGTGCACAAGTATTTACATTTCTTTTGGATGAAAGCAGAGGCACTTATTGGATTATATAGTAAATATCTTCATAAATTTATAATAAATTGCTAAACTATTTACCAAAGTGGTGGAACAATCATACACTCTCCATAAGTTTTGTTTAAGCGAGTCACTTCTCACCAACATTTGGCATTGTCAGAGGTTTTGTTTTTTTTAAAAAACCCATTCCAGTACAAGTGTGTAGAAATATTGTTTTCTTCACTGTTGAATATGACATATGTTTGGTGATGATTTCTCATGTATTTTGCCTATTTTTAAAGCAAATTGATATTTCTGGTATTGTGCTTATTAAACATTGTATCATTTATGGATATACTTTATATAGTTTGAAGAATGTCCCTTTGAATGTATAGTTTAGCATTCAGTTTACGTTTCGTTTGCTTGATGCCTTTTGAAAAACTGTTCTTAATTTTGCTCAATTATGAATTCACTGCTTTTATTATTAGGTGTTTGTTTTGTTTTCGTTAGTATTTTAAATGGGTGGATATGTCCTTTCTAAGAAATCTTAAATCTTAAACTACTGCAACATATCCTACTAATATGTCATGGTATTCCAGATATTTTTATTTTAGCCTTTTTGCTTATGTCTATGAATTTAGGTTTACATGGTTGTACAAGAAAGGCATAACTTTTCAGGTTTGTTTTATGTTTCACATTTTTAATAGTCCAACCCTAATCCATTTGTGATTTTACTTGGAGTATGCCATGATTAAATTATCTTTTCACAGTTTAAAACACTAAGCTACATAGTGGTGTGTTTCTCCAGTATGTGTTTTTACTTTGCATTGCCCCTTTTCATAAAAAATAAAGGATCAGAATAAAAAATGCAATGTTCCATCCTACAATTCGAATGGGTCACCATACCTTGCTTTCCAATTGATAGAATGTTAATAGGTAAAAATACACTGACATGTCATTATCTCATTGTTGAGTCTGTGCAAGTTTTACTGTGAAGTAGGTTGTATTTCTCAGATACAGTTCTGAAGTTAAAAAAAATGTTCATTTACCAGTCCAAGGGTGTCATTTAGTACATGGGAGGGTCTGAATATGAACATAGGCACTTTGACTCAAGGCTTGGCCATGTACTCACTGCTGATTCCACTGATCTAGTGACCACAAACTGGGCCAGTTGTGGGCCAAACCATACAGTAGACTGTATAAAGGCTGTTGTAGGTGTCATTGCACCTTAATAATATTTGAAAATCTGAGGATTTTAGGGACAACAGATTTTTCTGGTATGTTGAAATATCTGAAAATAGTACCTTCATCCATCTCTGTAAGAAATTAAATTCAGTTTATTAAATGTTACTTTGCATAGGAAGGTCTTATTCTTCCCTAGGTTTTTGCTCAAATCAGTTTTATTCTTTGATCTTCTCTAAATATTTAAGTTTACAAGTCTCAACTTAGAAATATTGACTAGAACTCAGTAAAAGACAGAGGCACTTCAAAACAGCTTAAAATAGGATAGAGACATTTCAAAAGAGCTTAGTGATTATAAACATCGCTAACATAATCTAAGTGTCATAGCACATAATGTAATCCCAGCTACTCAGGAGGCTGAGGCAGGAGTACTGCAAGTTGGAGGTCAGCCTAAGCAGAGTATCCCTATCTCAAGAGAGAGAGAGAGAGAGAGAGAGAGAGAGAGAGAGAGAGAGAGAGAGAGAGAGAGAAAGAAAGGAAGAAAGGAAGGAAGGAAGGAAGGAAGGAAGGAAGGAAGGAAGGAAGGAAGGAAGGAAGGAAGGAAGGAAGGAAGAGGGAAACAGAAAGAAAGAAAAAAGAAAGAAAAAAGAAAAGAGAGAGAGAGGGAGGAAGGGAGGGAAACACGAAGAAAGGAAGGAAGGAGAGAAGGAGGAAAGGAAGGAAGAGAGGTTTGAGACGTAGTTCCATGAAAGGACCTTGGCTTCAAGCTCAGTACTAAAAAAAATATTAATGGAAAAGAAGGCCTTATGAATATTAAACTGGGACAACTTTATTCATGTAAATCAGCTGTTAAATAACGATGTAGCAACTAATGAAATACTTAATTAGAAATATGGAGAACTCTTATGCAAATGGAAAACAATAATGTAATACATCCAACAATCACATTTTCTACTTTCTCCCCTTCAGAAACTACACAGAGGACATGACAGCAGAAAACTGTTCCACAGTGACTGAGTTTATCCTCACTGGCTTAACTGAGAGAACAGAGCTCCAGCTGCCCCTCTTCCTCCTCTTCCTGGGAATCTATGTGTTCACAGTGGTGGGGAACCTGGGCATGATCACCCTCATCGGGCTCAGTTCTTACCTGCACACCCCCATGTACTATCTCCTCAGCAGTCTGTCCTTCATTGACCTCTGCCATTCCACTGTCATTACCCCCAAGATGCTGGTCAATTTTGTGACAGAGAAGAATGTCATCTCCTACCCCGAGTGCATGACTCAACTCTACTTCTTCCTCATTTTTGCTATCTCAGAGTGTCACATGCTGGCTGCCATGGCATATGACCGCTATGTTGCCATCTGTAGTCCCTTGCTTTACAATGTCATTATGTCTCATCAGACATGTTTTTCCCTAATTTTAGGGGTGTATATAATAGGAGTGGCTTGTGCATCAGCTCATACAGGCTGCATGGTGAGGGTTCACTTCTGCAAGTTGAATGTGATCAACCATTATTTTTGTGATCTTCCTCCCCTCCTAAAACTCTCTTGCTCTAGTACTTATATCAATGACTTGCTGGTTCTGTGCTTTGGTTCATTTAATATCTTTGCCCCAAGCCTCACCATCCTTACCTCCTACGTCTTCATCGTAGCCAGCATCCTCCGCATTCGCTCTGCTGCGGGCAGGTCCAAAGCCTTCAGCACGTGCAGCTCCCACATCTCAGCTGTTGCTGTGTTCTTTGGTTCTGCCGCATTCATGTACCTGCAGCCTGCATCAGACAGCTCCATGGACCAAGGGAAAGTGTCTTCTGTGTTTTACACCATTATCGTTCCCATGCTGAACCCTTTGATCTACAGCCTGAGGAATAAAGATGTCAATATTGCCATGAAGAAAATGTTGGACAGAAAAATATTCCTGTAAGCAGAAGTAAAGTGAAGATGGTTTATTTGATCAAAATCAGTTACCATTACACAGTGTGAATAAATGTTCATTTTAGTCCATTTGTCACTATGTTCACTCACTTGTATTTTTGAGGTATTTCTTATTACTTTGGTCTTTAGTGCAACTTTTCCATGTGGAATTTTATTCCACATGTATCATAGAGACACAGATGAAAACAAAGAATAGTATGGATCTGCCTATCCATTAATGCCAATCTTGTTATCTTACTTCTTTTCTTCCATACAACTGACAAAGCCTCAGGCCTCAACTTCAATGGAAATGACATTTTCCAAAGGTGATTACCAACCTCATTTCTTCAACACATACAAAATATCTGAAAGACTAGCAACATCATGGCTATGATTTCCAGTTTGAGGCCTAACCTAGCTCAGAATAGTTCCATTCCTGTCCTATTCTTTCACATAATTTGCATCTTCCTTTGACTTTTAATTCGCAAAGGCATCTATTAGTTTAAAACATAAGTTAAAGACACATGTGTTTCTTTTTGTGCAGTTCAATATTTAGACCATTTTTCCACTTGTTCTTTTTATATATTTATTTATTTATTTATTTATTTAATTCAAACCACACAGGACTGAGATCTCTCTGTAGGTTTTCTTGGTACCTACAGCTGACTGCCACACTTCCAGAACATAGAATAGTTCCTACCTACTATCATATCTTTGATAAATTTCTTACTGTACACTTATGAAATATTTCAAGGAAAGTTGTATGTGTCCCATACTATCTTGTTTCATTAACCTCTTCCAAGTGGCAGTAACATCTCCCAGGAACTACCTATATTTTAAAACTTCAATTATATCAAATTTAATCTAAATTAGGGGTGGGGATATACCTCAGTAGCACAAGTGCCTGCCTGGGAAGCACAAGGTCCTGAGTTTGATTCCTGGTACAAAAAAAAAAAAATCTAAATTTAAGTTAGAATCCCTTAAGTTTAATTTTGGTGAATCCTCAATCCTAAAATAATAGCTGTCTGACTTATGTTAGGCAAAGCTTTAGAAATTTCAGTCCTGAGACCCTTCCATGGCAAATCTCGGTACAAGTGGGATAATTGTGAACACATGATTTCTCAGTTAATTAATCATGACCTCAACAGAAGGATTTTTGTTTGATTTTCTGTCATGTGTTTTACAGAGGTTAAAAATAACAAGTGTATTTGGCACCTTATGAGCCGACATAGCAAATTTGATACCAAAGTGATAAAGGAAATCTAAGTAGCCCAATCTAAACCATGACAATTCTCCATACCCAGAACAGAATAAAAATGTATCTTGTACTGCTGTTAATAAAATTCTTTTATGTAGATTTT
Organism: Dinomys branickii; assembly: GCA_004027595.1. Lineage (NCBI taxonomy): Eukaryota > Metazoa > Chordata > Mammalia > Rodentia > Dinomyidae > Dinomys > Dinomys branickii. The sequence continues at coordinate 37,368 of PVLD010013235.1, read as the reverse complement.
CAGTGAAATAAAATGGGTTTTAAAAAGAGAGAAAAAGTACACTGCATTATTAGATTCAATAATCTGTGTTACTATCTCCAAAAAAAATCTGTCCTTTATTTGTCTAGGATTAATCAAGTTGTTTTCATTATATTTTGGGAAGTGCTGCTTGCTTTATCTATTCTGTTTGCTCTCAGGCTTCTGGTCATCCAAATGGTGGTTTCTCCATGGTTTTAGTTGTAGGAAAGGCAAGTGAATGGGTCATAGTTTTACTTGTATGGCCCCTAGGAATTCTAAAAACTTGTCATATAGCCCAGTTCATTATACCAAGGGGGTTGTGCCTCTTTGCTCGAGAAAATACTCAGTCATGAGTTCTCTAAATTAGAGCCTAGGAAAATACTATAATTAATCTAATACTTTTCCACTTGAAGCTGGGTAAATGATTTCTCTAAGTTATTGGCTTATTTACTGTGACCAGCATACTGTAGGATAATAAGAGAAATCAATATGCCAGAATCTCTCTTAGAAAAATATACTTCTCCCGGCTACAAGGACTTAGTAACATTCCCTCAGAAAATTCTTTTTCACATTAAAATTCTCTCTTCTGTCAGAAAAAATTGCTTCATTTATTGTTAGCCTATTCTGCTTGCTGCTGTGGTTCTTCGTTTCTGCTGCTCCTTCAGGTAACCATTTAAATGTTTATTCTTTCCTTTCCCTTACATCAATGAAATTTAGGTCCCAGTATGGTGGAGAACACCCAGTTATTTTCAGGGTTGTACCAGATTCCTTGGTTTTCTCTCAGTTAGTGGATATAGGAGCATGATTTCAGTATTTTCTTGATTACTGTGTTAAGTTCTCAATGAGTATACTAAATTTCAATCTGCAAGATGAGCTTTTCACGTTCACTCTGGAAATTAAATCTGTATGTCAAAGAGGCATCTGCACTCCCATGTTTACTGCAACACTCTTCATAGTAGTCAGGGAGTAGAAATAGAATAGTCAATCTTCTGATGAATGGATGAAGAGATGTATTGTAAGTACACAATGGAATACTATTCAGCCTTTAAAAACAAATACTGTCATTTGTGATCACAGAGGTGGCCCTAGAAGATGGCATTATATTGAGTGGAATTAATCAGACACACAAAGACAAATACTTCATGATCTCACTTACATGTGCTGGATCACACTGAGTTTTGTTTCTACATTTTTGAGGAACCACTCTACTCCTGTGCATGTTGACTATATTATAGTAATTCACATTCCCACCAGTAGCATGAAAGGGTTCCTTTCTCTCACATTGTCACCAACATTTGCTTTTTTATTAAAGCTATTCCTACAGGTATGAAGTGATATAAAATTATGACTTTGATTAGCAATTCTCTGACAGTTATTGATATTGAACATTTTTGTACTTGTTGATCAATCTTATGTTTTGTTTTGATAAATGTCTATTTTTATTCTTTCCCTTTTAAAATCACAATTTCTTTTCTTTCTGTCTAATAATTTGAGTACATATTTATGACTTGCATTTTCCAAATATAATTTTATTAAAGGAGTTATTACAATTGTTGCCTCCAGATGTTATAACATTTTAATATTTTGTATAAAACTTTAACTATAGATTTTATTTCCAAACTATTCTATACATAGACCCAAGATAAGTATAATACATATGTTTTCAATGATCCTCAAATTTTTTTTTTAGTTTTTAGAAGAAATAAAAAGTCATCATCTTTCCCTATTTCCTCCTTAGGAGCTACTTGTGTGTTGTGGTAACATCTCTCAGATGCTTTCATTCAGCTACCAGGTTAAAATTTTCCAAATTGTACCACTATTTTATACATCGTGGCAGTTAATTTAAGTCAGGTTCAATAGAAATAAACATGTCAAAACATTAAGTAATGCATCTACTTAGTGATTTTTTTATCCTGAAATCCTGTGGATTCATTTATTCATTTTAATAGTGTTTTGGTGCATAATTTAGAGTTTTCTGTATATCAGATCATGCTATCTTCCAACAGAGACAATTTGCTTCCTTTTTATTTCCTGTGTGTATGCCCTTATTTCTTTATTTTTCCCTTGATTACTCTGGCTAGAACTTCCAGGACAAATTGATTAAAGTGGTGAGAATGGGCATTCGTGATCCAGATCTTAGAAAGTTCTTAGCTTTTCCCCCATTCAGTATAATGCCAACTACTGGTTTACATTACACAGTGTTTATTTTGCTGAAGTGTGTTCCTTCCATTCCTAAATTGTTCAGAACTTTTATTTTAGAAGAAGTAAAATTACATAGAATTTTATCAAATGCCTTTTTTGCATCTATTAGGAAGATTGTTTGTATTTGCTCTTCATTCTGTTGAGGAGGTTATCACCTCTATTGATTTGCATGTATTGAACCATCCTTGCATTTCTAGGATGAATTCTACTTCACCTTGATGGTGAGTGATCTTTTTAAACGAGGGATCTTTTTAATGTGCTATATAATTCAGTTTGCTAGTATTTTGTTGAAGATCTTCGCATGTGTATTGAAACTCTGAATTTTAGTTTCATGAGTCTCTCTGGAGCCATAAAAACATCTGGCACATTCCAAAGAAATCATAGCTACATGAAACACTGAGTACTAGGAAACAGTGTAGATAAAGGGAAATTCTTTCTTTTCCCAAGAGCTGAAAATCGGGGACAGGATTCTGGCAGGAAGTCATCACTGTACTTACAATATCTTCCAACTCTACGCATAGAGTGTATTTGGATTTTTATGATGTAATATAACATCATACTCATCCAATCTTCATAGAGACTTTTAAACTATGATCTCATCAACCCCAAAGAACATCGAAAAGTTAGTACTCAGTATTCTTTTCCAGAATTCTGAGCAGCCTTTATTCCTATAGTGTAAAGAAACTTCATGTAATACTGTGGGGACAAGAAGAACTACATCTATGTTCTAATCCTTTATTTTTAAGACATTAGTCTCCTCCATTTGACCTTTCCACCTGTCTTAGTTACTTTTCTCTCTTTGCTGATACAAAACACCTGACATCAGAATTAAGAAAGGTCTATTTAGCTCACAGTTTGGGGAGGTTTCAGTTCATAATCAGCTGGCTCCAGGGCAGGGTGGCACAAAGTAGAGGGCAACAGTTCATGGCAGCAGAAAACAGTAAATACAGCAAGAACAAAAGGGGGGTAACAAGCCTCTTTTCCTCCCTTATATTGTAAGCAGACTATCCCATCCTCCTGGGGACCTGTAGCACTCACAAAATTCTCACACCTCCTCTTACATAAGCTCAGGATAAATACAAAGTAAGACACCTGGCCCTCTGCTCAGTCACTTAGTTAACCCTGTAAACTTCTCACATTGATACAATGAACAACAACCCAGAGCAGTAAGAGCATGTCTTTTTCACCCCAGGATGTAGAACTGCTGAGTCACTTGCTCAAGCCTCTAGACTCCCCAAGCTGACACAATATATCAACCATAACACCAACTAGGGCACATAGTGATTCACAGCATAATCTATACATGTCTAGCTGCCCTCATTCCCATAGTCATAGATGATGACAGGTTCCCTTACATTTAACATGTCTTCAAATATTAAAGGTGGTATACACTACTTTCTTTTTAATTTAAGCTCAGAGAGGTATCTTTGGTTTTATAACTTGAATTGACAACTTATCTCTAAACTACTTTCACAAATTCCATTTAACTCATTTATTGAGACTTTCTATATGCTAGACACTGGTAGGCGCAATATTGAATTTATAGTCTAGTGTAAAAGAAAAATAGTCAATAATTTATGAGAACAGAAAATTAAATAAGTACTGAATATAAACTTGAGAAATGTATTCATGGGTACATAAGAAGTGGACTTAATGTTTGTAGCTGCTTTTTAAATGTTAAGTGGCATTTCACAGAACAGAAATGTTGGAGAATTAAAAAAGCTGAAAGAAGAGACAAAAATGAGAGACTTCTGAATATCTTTTTGTGGATTAGCTAAAGTATGGGACATTTAGTTCCATGAAATATCAAATATACTTTAAACACTTTGTCTTGAGATCACAAAAATCTTTCAAAGATGGAAAGATCGGTTTGATTTTTATTTGGAGATCAGGAAAAAATGATGATTGTTAGGCTGATATTCAATAAAAATATTCTGAATTTATCTGTGTTACTGGGTATTAATACAGGAAGAAACTACAGAAATAGATACAGAGATAAACTTCACTACTGTTGCTCTTTTTGGAAATGAAAATGTTGGGCAAGTGAAAGGTAGTGCAGAGAAAAACACTGTGGTTTACAAAGAAAAAAACAAGTGTCACATTTACTAAGTTCTTACAAAGAGCAAGAAAGTGCTAAACACTTTGCAAACATCATTCAAACATCATTCTAATTTTTGAGAGAAAATATCTCCATCTTTATTTATCAGTTTAAATTATTAAAGACAAAAGACATTGATCAGCATAGAAGATACTTAGGGCATATTTTGTGAAACTCTTTTCATAGTCTGAGAATTAAGTAGCTCTGACTTCTACCACCTCAACTATGAAATGAAGTTACCATAGATTAATCATAGTCCACTGCTGCCTTGGCCACAGTGGTGAAGTCCATGAGCTAATGTAGGACATTCTATTACTTCCTGTGATCATTCAAATTTATTAATATGGGAAGACAATTCCTTGGTATTGAAAAAATAATTGATAATACATATGAGAACCACATTGCAATTTAATTTATGATTTTAAAATAATCAACTCAACTCCTAGTAAGATATAACTTATTAGAAGGTGGCTTCTTCCTGTAAAACTGTTAGGGCCTGGGATGTGGCTCAGTGGTAGAGTTCTTACTGTGCATGCACAAGGCCCTGGGTTTGATTCTGGAAACACACACACACACACACACACACACACACACACACACACAAATGCACATAGTAAATAAATTAAAAATAAAACCTGCTAACCCCAGCATGGCTACGAACCAGGGACAGCAGCTAGGAGCTTGTAAGAAATGCAGTCTCAAAACCCACTCAGACTCACTAGTTCAGGACACATTTTTAGAAAGTTCAGGGGTGATGTGTATACACGAGTCTTTCTTGTTAATTAACAAGTTTAGAATTCACAAGGAACCATGTGAAGAGAAAGTAGGCAACTGGGAAAATTTAAGTGGTAATTTTCCCCATCCCCAGGAGCTTCATCCACAAGAAATGAAAATCTCGGAGTGTATTTGTCTCTGTGATATTTGGTGTCTGGCTTCTTTAAACCCAGGGAAAACTTTCAGAGCACAGTAAATAGACCATTAAGGGGACCCTCAAAGTTAAAATTGGAGACTCTGACTTGTGATGCAAACAAGATGAAATGTTCTGAGACTGAGCTGGTCTCTGCCTTCGCTGCTCCCAGCTCACAGAAGTCTGGGCCCCGTGACTCTCATTGGCAGCATTTGTGCCATTTTCCTCCGTGTTAAAGAGAGCAAGTTGAAAATAAAATTTGACATTAAGGCTTCAGACAGACAAGGGTGAGTTCATTTACCCTATGCTTATGATTTGAGACTGTTAATTAGGTCCAGAAATAATCACTGTGAAAACCTGAGCAAATTTCCCTGTATTTATTTATTTATTTCTAAATTAGTTTTTAAACTTCCTTTGATGTGCCAAGCGTGTATCTGTTCCTGGTGATTCAGATGATAAAATCTCTGTGCTGCTAGCAGCCTCATAATGCAGGTCACAGGTAGTTGTTTATGACTGTAGACCCAGTCCTTGGTAGACTGCGTCAGGAGGAAGACGAGCCCAGGCTCTTGAGGCAATCTGGGACATCACAGGAAGAGCCCCTTAAAAGGAAAATGGAAATCAGTGAACTTGGGTTTATGCAAAATTATTTGTTTTTCAATGTAAACAAATTATTTAGAGCTATGGAGGTAATCTCCAGGAGAACTGAGAAACAAAATGGCCCTGTTCTACAGATTAAATTTTCTCAGGGGAACAAAGCCAAGGGAAGAGATTCAGAAGCTTCTGTTTTCACTTACAAATATGTACATTTCTACATGCATTACCTGAATCATTTATAAATACAATATTCTCTCTGGGCGACTCTAATGATCAACTATACTAAGAAATCTCTGATATAATAAGCTGGGTTTGTACTCAAATATATTCCACGTCTTATCATAAAGGAATACTCCCTCGAACACTATCTTCTTCCCAATCATAAGCACCTGTACCACCTAACTAGATAAAATGAAGATAAATTCTGTCTACTCCATGTTCACACTGAGAAACTAAAATGTTGGCTTTTACATAAAATTTCCTTCACTAGGACTGGTGGGATGGTAGAAAGGCAGACATTTACTAACCTTATATATGGATGTTGATCCAAGACAGATCCAAAGAAAATAAGGTTTATAGCACATTATTTAAGGATAGCATGTTACTATATCCACCCATTCCCAAAGCCCAAGATTAGTGAGTATTTTAGAATCAACATATGGATTCTCCATCAACATTGGACTAAAACTACATTTTCTGTAAATTCTAAATGATGAAAATAATTAACTAAATGATTCTGTCAAGATTCTACTATTGCCTTAAGATATCAGGTGTCTGTTTACATATAATATCCAGGAATATGATTTGAATCTAAACATGACTTTGAGAGTCTTAATGATTTTACAATAATAAATCTTTTAAAACATCAATATGGTAAATTCTTTCCCTGATGAAAAGCTTTTCTACTTTCTCTCAAGATTATTTAAAGTTTCAGTATATAAGCCTTGCATGTATCTTGCTGCATTTATTTCTAGGGCTTTGAAGCTAACTTGTTAACACTTCATATGATACTATTCTTAATTTGTTTTATCACTTGGAGGTTTTTTTTTCAAAAATACAGTTTAATGTAAGAATGTAGAATATCTAAGGGGAAATGAGCAATGAGATGCAACAACTAATCAAAATGAGTGTTGTCCTATGTATTAAATTTGAAAAAGAAAGTGTTCAATGACACATTATCAAATATAAAATGGGGTCTTTCAGAATGACAAAGGGTTCAACCTAAGATCTGAAGAACTCTGAAGAACTGAGGGAGAAATAGAAAAATGAGAAACTTTAGTGATATATTTGGTATAATTCACTCAATAATTGTTAGGACACTAGTCAAAAAATCATGAAACATATAAAATATATAAGCATAATTGGTGAATTGAGTATCTAATATTCTAATATATATATATATATATATATATATATATACAAGCATTTGAAATATTTACGAAAGCTGATTAGACTATATTAAAAGTAGACCTAAGGCACTGGCAATAATACACAATTCAGAGTATGTTCATTGACCACAGTAAGATTAAAAAACTTTTAAAATAGAAATTTTAAAAACCCAACATCTATAAAGTCAGCAACTCACTTTTACATAATACATGACAGTGAAAAAATAAAACACAAGTTATTGGATTTTTTTGGACTGAATGATACTGTGTTTAATATATTAAAACTTGTCAGATGCAATTAAACTGAGACTGAAAAGGAAATTAATAATGTATATAAATAGTAAAAAGAAGAAAACTTAAAATATTAATTTAAGCTTCCACTTCAAGGAGTTAGGCAAAGAAGATGAAATTACAACGAAGAAATATGTAGAGGGTGAAATAAGCAATTTTAAGTAAATATTCCATATTTCATATTTTTTATCATTCAAGTTTAATCCACTCGGAATTTTACTTCTTATATGTCATAGTTAAATGATCTATGCATTGTTTAACAGAATAGGAGACCAAACTGATAATGCTAATATTAGATTAAATATATAGTTTTAAATAATTATTATTATAATAACTTCTTAAATGTGTGCCTCCAACTTCTGTTACTTCTAATTTACAAGGATGAATTACTAAGATATTTCTCTCTGTAATTTGAAATGAATAATTACCACTCATTTTTCCAGTTGGTACAATGTTAATGTCTATTAACATAACAATCATGCTTGCTTGCTGATTGATAAATATCTTACAATTGTATTATAAGACAGGTAAAATTGTGTTCTTAAAGATTTAAAAATCATGTTGTGAGCAGGTTGTTTTACTCCTCCTGTGGTGTTATTTAATAAAGGATGGGGTCTGAGGGTCAACACAGTAACTTTGACTTCAAGACCTAGGTATTAAGTGACTAGTGCTTCCCTCAAAGCAAACCAAGTATACTTAGTACATGAACCACAAAAAGCTAAGTGTGGGCAGCTGCAGCCTGATAGATTTGCACAATGACTGTTGCAGGTGTTGATTCCTTTTAATAATAATATATGAAGGGCAGAATATTTCATGTAGAAACCATAATTTCTTGATACTATATGAAAAATGGAAAAGTTTCACAATAATACTATCTCTGTTCACTCCCACCAAGACTTAGTTTCTGTCTGTTGAAGGTGATGGCCTGTAGGTCTTGTTTCCTCAGTTCTCAGTTACCTCCATTCACTTGCACCTTATATAAAATCATCATTATATTCGAAAAGACAGATTAATAGATATTAAATTGAGACAAATTCTACTTAAATAAACTGATCCAGAATGAAATGATCATATAGCAATAGGGGTACCTTAATCCTAAAGGGGTATAGCAAGCACAACCTTCCAACAACTATGTCTTTTTCTCTCCTGTTCAGGAACTACAAAAGAAGGCATGGCAGCAGCAAACCACTCCACAGTCATGGAATTCATCTTGGCCGGGGTCTCAGAGCAGCCAGAGCTCCAGCTGACACTTTTCCTACTTTTCCTGGGAATCTATGTGTTCACAGTGGTGGGGAACCTGGGCATGATCACCCTGATTGGACTCAGTTCTCAGCTTCACACCCCCATGTACTATCTCCTCAGCAGTCTGTCCTTCATTGACCTCTGCCATTCCACTGTCATTACCCCCAAGATGCTGGTCAACTTTGTGACAGAGAAGAATGTCCTCTCCTACCCCGAGTGTATGACTCAACTCTACTTCTTCCTCATTTTTGCTATCTCAGAGTGTCACATGTTGGCTGCAATGGCTTATGATCGCTATGTTGCCATCTGTCGCCCCTTGCTTTACAATGTCATTATGTCTCATCAGGCATGCTTTTCCCTAACATTAGGGGTGTATATGATCGGGGTGGCTTGTGCATCAGTTCATACAGGTTGCATGGTTAGGGTTCACTTCTGCAAGTTGAAGATGATCAACCACTATTTCTGTGATCTTATTTCCATCCTAAAGCTCTCTTGTTCTAGTACTTACATCAATGAGTTATTGATATTAATCTTTAGTGGCATCAATATCCTTATCCCCAGTCTGACCATTCTCACGTCTTACATCTTCATCATAGCCAGCATCCTCCGCATTCGCTCCACGGTGGGCAGGTCCAAAGCCTTCAGCACTTGCAGCTCCCACATCTCAGCAGTTGCTGTCTTCTTTGGTTCTGCTGCATTCATGTACCTGCAGCCCGCATCGGACAGCTCCATGCACCAAGGGAAAGTGTCCTCTCTGTTCTATACTACTGTTGTTCCCATGCTGAATCCCCTGATCTACAGCTTGAGGAATAAAGATGTCAGTGTTGCTCTGAAGAAAATGTTAGAGCAGAGGGTATTCCTGTGAACTAAAGTACTTTGGAGGATATTTCTCATGTACATAATGAGGTCCAAATCTTCAACTATTCTACTATATGAATTGATAAGTCATTTTTGTCTGTCAAAATTTTTCTTTATTTGTTTGGATTCAGTTGACATTATTTCTTACTCTCATGACCCCTGTAATGCTATTTCTCTCTAGGTCATCTCATAAATATAACTGAGACACAGACTGGAAGGACTAACAGAGGATGGTGTGCATATACATACTCATTAAGTCCATCTGCATCCCTTTATGCATTTCCTTACATATGTTTCTTCCATAGTGCTTAGCATAATGAAAATACCACCTTTCAGTGGGATTGATGCCCACAATTATTCTAGGAAAAAATCACATGAATCATATCAATGTTATAATTATTAGCTTTATCTGTCTCTAGCCTAGATGAGTATTTTCCCCACCATAATCCATCCTGTATCTTCTTTAAGGTTATTTCCTCTATCTCTGACAATAAAAACTACACACACTTTAAAATCTGCTATTGATCTGCATTCATATTGTGATATGGCCAATTGCCTTTTATTATTCTAGCTTTAGAATAACTGCCGGATTACTGCTCAGTTCATGGACTATAATCTCCTTATTAGTCTTGCATATGTGGCTCACAGTCACAGTTTCAGTTCCTGGGGATCACCACTAACTAAGAGACCCTTTATTTTTGTATTTATTTGCCCTAAAAGTAACTATATGAAGCCATTATATATCCAACATAGTAGTCACTCAATCAATTGAAATGCTACACACAACTGTTTTATTTTTAGTTATCATAAATTATGTCTAAGTTTGGAGAATTCTTTAAGAATCAGTGTGATAACTTATTTTTTAACTGTTTCTTAAGCTCATCTTGAAATATTAGCATGGAGCTACTCCTGTAGTAACTCAAAGCCCAGGTGTAATAACTGTTGAATGATAAATCTCTAAAGCCTTTATGTCTCACTGAAAATCATGGACTTACTGAAGCAAGTCTAACATACTCTTGAAACCAAAGTGACCTGAGAAATAAAATATGTTCAACAGATTTGAAGTCTAGTGAGTCAGTGTGATAAAACCTGGCAGCATGAGGTCTTGGATGCAAACAGAGCAGTCCAGCCTAATGCACTCTACTCCCACCCAGAGTAAGAGATAACTCTTGCCTGTGCAGACATAGAGTAGATTTCTTTGATATTAGACTTCAGCAAAGAAGGGATAAAAGATCTCAATCCAGACAAATACGTGTCAGTTTGTTACTTGATAAAACAAGAGTATCCAAAAATATTGCTTGAGGTTACAGAGATTTTAAAATGACAAAGACATAGTCTAAAATTCTGATAAAATTGAACAGAAATACCAAGGTACGTAGAAGTCTTCAAACATTTTTTTGTGCTTTCTCATTTTCTAATAAAGAGTTTGTATGTTAAGTCAATCTTGTTCATTCTCAAATCTTTATTACATAATGCAGTGTCTATGATTTTCACTTTTGGAATACAGATTTATAACTTCTTTAAAATAATCTAATTGTCCTCTACTTGGTATATGAACACAAGATGATGTACAATGTTTGCTACATAATAATTGTACTATGGGAATATCAGTATTACTTAAATTTATGGATAACTGATATGTCTGAAATTTTTGGAAATATTAGTAAATTTTGTGAAATGATAGTTTTCCAAGGAAGAATACCAGCTTCCCTGTGCTTGCTTTTGTCAATAAAGCTGGATATTTATTATTAGACATGTTTGGTTAGAATGAAAAATGAGGAGTGTTTGGGGAAGGTATTATAATGATGAACAGAATTTTCTATTTAATTTTTGAAATTTTCTCCTTTCCGAATTCTCTGATTGACAGCATACCTCACAAATCCAGTTACTTTGGTTGAAATCATTGTGAATTATATCTGATCAAGCCAGGTGTGTCTCTGCCTTCTTATGCTACTCAGAAGTCTTTTATATCCATAAAATTAAGAGAAAAATATGGCATAATTTCAATATCATGCCTTTTTAGAGGCACAGGTCTTAATTACTGGAAAGTAAGTTAGACATTGCATCACTATGTCTAATTGGAAACAAATTTTTCTATCAAATCCTTGTTGAACAGTTTTTCATATGGACATCTTGAATCATATGAGAAATTGTTTTTCCTTGTTAATGTTACATTCTGTCTTGGTTACTTTTCTCTTGTTACTGAAACCAAGTACCTGATGACCAGAATTAAGGAAGAAATGTTTATCTCGCTTACAGTTTGTGAAGGTTTCAGCTCATACTCGACTGGTTCCAAGGCAGAGTGACACGTGGCAGAGGGCAACAGTTCATGGTGGTGGAAGACAGCAAAAGCAACAAAAGCATAAGAGGGAGGAGTGGCAGGCAGCCTCTTTCCCTCGCTTACACTGTATGCAAACTATCCACCCAGGGCGGGTGTAGCACTCACATCCATAATTCCAACACTGGACCATGAATCACTCATAAACTCCACAAGCCCACCCCTTGACTGCATGAGGATTTGGGGGGACACCCAGACACAAACCATAATGAACCTTCAAAATATTGAAGTTCTGGGGACCAGAGTTGATAATTTCCCCCTTTAGTTCTTTGACCATCTACTTCCCCACGCCAAACTGCACTTCAATAGTATGTGAATACTTATTTTATGTAAGTGATTTTGTGTTACTATAAATGTGAAGACCTGCAAGAGTAAAATTTTGCCACCCATTTAAAGAGATCGACCTTCACAGGCAAGACCATTTTATGCTATTTATATGCAGCAAGAAAGTCTGAAAGCTTAATCAATAGAGAGACTCAGATACTGGCTGTTATTTCTGAACAGAACTAATATGAATGACGGTAACTGTGCTTAAGTTATACCATAAGCTGAGATACACTCTTGAGAATCATCTTCAGATTGTGAAATTTCCCTGTAGCTCTGGGAACTACTTACCCCAATATAATACAATCCTAAGAGATTTGCATCTCTGAGCTGTAACTTTGTGCCATAACCCCTCACAGGATAGTAGATGCAGTTAATGGTTGCAAGCATACGGGGAAGACTCTTCCAAACCTGGGGAATAAAGCCGAGTGATTTTCTTTCTCATTCTACAGCAAATATTTGCTGTATCAATTTTTTCAGAGGCAGTAATAGTAGAAAGAACACTAAATTTGGAGTCAGGGGATTTGGGTATGACTTGCTCTTCACTTTTTATTTTCACAAAAGCTTAGATTTCAGTGTTCTTATCTGCAAATTGGCACTATTGCCACAACTTTAAAGTGACTTTGTGGGAATTAGAGTAGCCCAAAATTGTATTATAAAGAGCAAGTGTCATTTAAAGTTAGCATTATTTATTAGTGAATTTTAGGAAGTCAGAATTAGTAACTACTCTAAAAGCCATTCCAGCTGTTCTATGTGTACAACCCAACTCTTCCCATTTACAGTTGTAGAAATTCAGTTGATTTTCTCAAACTTTTTGTGCTTCAGTTTTCTGAATAAACAGTAATGGATATTACCTGTCTCTTAGACTTAAGGTAGGTACTAAAATATTGTATGTAACCTAAAGTGTTCGCTACAATGTCTGGGGATATTTTTTTCAACCTAATTCAGGTTTTCAGTTTGTTTTTTAACTATGACCCATATACAAAAGTATCTCCCTGAGCTGCTAATTCTTGAGGGTGTCATCTGTATTGACATTCTGACATTTTCTCTGGCATGTGCTTCTCTCCTCTACAGAATGCATCAATGTGACATTAAGCTGTTATTACTCCTGCTGCTGATATAGCTATAGTAATAATTCTTGTTATTTTAGAAGTGGATACTTACAACATTGTGTCTACTTACATATATTGAAAGGATAGACTCTCTAGTAAAATCAAAGCACCTCAAAGTCATAAGATACAAGGGTGAATGTAAGAGAGGTTCTCACATTCTAATTAGAGATCTCCTTCATCATGTCCATGAAAGAATGTCTCTTAATCCATATCTAGATATTTAAAGTCATTTTGGATTCACTCCTTCTCAATGAAATTTGTTTCACTAAAGTTTTCTCCTTTCTTTTTCCTTTCCATCCTGAAATGATGTGTAAGCTTCTATTAGTTTCACAATCTTTTACTGGGCTTTCGCTATGGAAAAGTATACAAGATGCCTACATAGCATCGAACTGGCATTGCAAGATAGAACTTTAAATCTTAGAATCTTACTTATAGAGATAAACAAATTCTCCAGACATCCTCCTGCTGAGCACACAGTTATCACCCCACCCTATCTCTTCTCAGCTCCTCCAAAGTGACAGAATAAGGAGCTGTCAGCCACAGGAGGCCAGGGCCCAGGTCTCTTCCCACGAGAAAGAGGAATGAATCAAAGTAGGCAGAAAGTGATAAAGCAGGCATCGAGGCTTACATTATCTCTGTGCTCCCACAGTGAAGGGCTCTCACCCACCTATACTAGGGAAAATTGTGATTTGAAACAAATAGGCCCCTTCATCTCTTCTAAGCTAGCTGTGAATAAATTCATTTCTTCCTTTTAATCAACATATATGGCTTTATTTGATTGGGCCAGTCGTGAGCAAGTGCACCTAAACTTATCAACCTAGGTGGCCTTAGAGAAAACTGTTATGTCTGCTTCTCTAAACAAAGGACCCATGAGAGCAGTCAAAAGCCTTGACTCAAGAGTCAGACCTGGGCTTTAAGTTTAAGTCATTTTCCAATTGCATGATCGAGGTATTAATCATGGTACAACCATGATCAAACCTCTTGGTGCTTTAGTTTCCTGTCCCATCCCATTGGCCAAGGTTTACTTTAGACTTTAAGAGGAGCTACTGAGGCCAAGGAAAATAAAACAAAAATAAACAAAACAATCCTAGTTTCTTGTAAATGCTCAATCAATATTAATTATTATTCATAAAAATAATTTACAAATCAATTGCTTATATCCCCTTTACCAATTTATCATCTTTTTTGAATGTATGTAGCCTTGCTGGAAATGTTTTTGTTAGAAAGACACAAAAGATTATTTATGATTTATTAAATACTGTCATGAACAGTGATGCCCATTGTGATATCACTGTAATCCCTGAAGTGTTCCTATAATTGTACCACGGTGATGGTACAGTATGACCATATGCAAGGACTTAAGCATGTAAGAGATGGGCAAGAGAAGATATACTTCGCATGAAGCTCACAAATCTAGATTGTAGTTGATTCTCCAAGTGACCAGACTAAACCTGATGTTGGCATTTTCCATTTTAAAGCATCTCACTACTACTATCTTTGGACGGTGAATATAGCTAATTTTAATGTCTCCCTCAACAGTGAAAACTGAGTCATGAGAAAGACCCCAAGGAGAGCTGAGAAGGGTGACTCAAAGGGAACAAATCTATTCAAGTTCTCATAGCAGGTGCCCACGATACCTTATAGAAACACTGAATCTCTATTCCTAAGGCTGGGCTGCTGTGGGCTTCTGAGGACCAGAGACATGACTTGGGGTACCATTTAGAGCACTGTAGGAAGCACAGCCGTTGCTCCTGTGGACAAGGTATGTCCTTGTATTTTCTTCCTTACCTTTCTTTGACATATTTTTACTAAGATCCAAATGTTGGAAGCAGTGAGAGTTTTAGTTCCTTGAAGAAAATTCTTGGAAATGACTCAGAAATGAAGAGGATCATAAATTTACTATCTTACAGAGAAGTTTTCCTGTAATGATAAGTTTTCATTTTCTTTGAATAAACATGTGGAAGGAGTAGTGTAGTTGGTGGGTGGATATTCTCATGACAGTTGGTTCTGTTAGTTGCCCTCCCTGCTCACCCTAATAGATGAAGCCAATATCCCTCATGGTTCAATCTGTGCTTCTGTGGATTAATGATGTTCGGTGTCTTTTTATGGGGTTTTGTTTGGCACCTATATATCTTTTTAAATGAAATGTCTGCTTAAATTCTTTGCCCATTTTTCTTCAGGGAGAGAACTTCTTTTTATTTTAAAGATAAAAGAAAGAAAACATCTTAACAAACACACATATGTTTAGAAAATAACACAAAAACAATCCAAGCAATACAGATTTTCAGACAAGGTGATAGGAAACTAACGTTGGTTGTTGTATTACATATTGATGTCTTCAAACTGCATACTCAGATAAACAAATATAGACATGTAAGGTTGATCATACCCTTCTGGGTATTTTCCCAGAAGAACTGAAAACATCATACACAGCAATATATGTGCACTCATGTTTATAGCAGTGCAATTTGTAATAGCTAAATCATGGAAGCAACCCAGATGCCCATCAACTGAAAAAAGGATGAAAAGTTTTGGTATTTTTACATAATGGAATATTACTGAGCTATAAAAAGAAATTGTTTATAAATATAGCCTGGATACTATTTCTTTGTTGAATAGGTAATTTGTAATTGTTTCCTCAGTCTCAGTTATTTTTTCTTTCTGCCATAAGTGACTCTCATAGAAGTTTTCAAATTTTTAACTTTTTATTCTTAATCAGTCAGAAATAATATGTAGGCTTTCCATATATCTATTATCCAGTGTCCCTTAATGGTAACATCTTATATGAATTTAGCATTTTTATCATAGTAAGGATATTTTCACTACTGTGATTATTAAAGACCTTATTTTAAATTAACCAATTTGTTGACCAAATCTTTTATTATTATTATTATTATTATTATTATTATTATTAATTATTTTGATGCCAGGATCCTATTGTGGTTTTCATTGCCTTCCTTTATTCTATTTCTTTAGTCTCTTCCAGTTCATAGAAGTCCTTTATTCTTTAGTTCTCTTTCTTGCCTCAACATGGAAAGTTTTCATTTTCAAGTTGTTCTTTGGTGTCATTTAAAAAATATGAATTGTCTTGTCAGTATATTGGACATCTTTGCCTAAATCAAGATCGCAAACATATCCTTCTATTTGTTTTCAGTGGTATTGTAATTTCAGATTTTCCATTTCAGTCTCTGCTCCATGGAAGTATACTTTTGTACAATGTTATTGTGACTTGTTGGGTTTTTCCCTTATGTGGAGCTTAAATTGTTTCATAAATCACTGCAGTATTAACAATGAAAAGACTATATTTATTTACCTTTATTCATGGTTTGTAACAACGGAATTGGCCATATATTTGTGGATCTGTTCTTGATTTCTATATATGGGTTTTAATGAGCTATTTGTGAATCTCTTATGAATATGTGATTTTGGTTAATATTTGATTTAAAATCTACCGATGTAAGCTTTCCAACTTTGTAATTTTTCAAAATTGTTTTATCATGACTTTTGTTTTCAATATAAACTTTACCAGAACCATGCTAATATCCAGAAAATAGTAATTGAGGTTCAAATTGGGTGACAATGATTATATACTTTAGTTTGGGACAAATTCATACATGTTGAATCTTCCTATCTTAAATGCAGTTTGTTCTTCCTTTTAATAATGCTTTTATTATATTTATTATATTACTTATAATGCACTTTTAATAACGCTTTTATTAATAGTTTGCAAGATCTGGTCCGTTTTTTATCTGTGTAATTTGTTGCTACTTCAAGTGCACTATTGTTTTCCTTTCAGTTTCCAGCAGAGGTAGTGGACCTATGGCACAGGTGGTATTTGTTTTCCCTTTAAAGCAGATGATGTCAATATATGAGTTGTTTTGTCTAAACTCAAATTTCAGTATTGAGGTTTAATTGCAGTATTGGCACTTTACAATAAATAAGTGGGTTTTGGGTTGTAGTTTGGACAATTATTTCTATGGGGTTTGCCACCACTGGTGTAAGAAAAGAAGTCAGATTTCTGCAAATTATTTTTGTGTTCAGTTACTTTCATAAATTTGCTTATTACTTTCAGAAGAGTTTATTGTAACTTTTGAAAATAAATACACTGTTTTTCAATAGAAAAGTTTTTATTCCTTTCTTTTCATCCTCTTGCCTTTTGTTTTTCTTTCTTGTTGCCCTGGTTAGAACTTAAATGTTTCTAATATTTTAAGAATCAACTATAATTTTCAGTACTGAAATTTCTCTCTGCATCATTTTTATACTTCACATACTTGCGCAAAGAATGTCTACCTTTTCATTTATTTCTCATATGCTCACCTATTCTTCCTGGAACATTTGTTTTTGATAATTTCAATGTGTGGTTCATCTCTCTTGAATATTGATTACATATTCTTGTTGATCATTTTTGAATGTTGAGCAATTTCAGATTGCATTCTGGAAAATCTATTATGTTATTTAGATACAATTTTGTTAAACTTCTCTCATGAATAATTATTTGCTTGCTTGTTTGTTTTCTTTAATGGATCATCATTCTTGTTAAACTCAGAGAAATATTTCCTCTTGTCTTCTGTAAGCAATGTTTGTGATGTCAGTTTATCTTTGAAAGACTTTAATTTGCAGCATTGTGTTTGTCCTTCAAATGTATCACTGAGTAGTTAGTATACGATTTTCAGCTTGAAGGTTAATATGGCACCTAGATGGTGTTTCAAATTGCTGTTTAACGCTCTGAGTCTTTGTAGTATTACCTTGGAAATATATTTTCAGTTTGCAGTAAGGCATGTCTTTGTTTTCTTCCACGATCCCTTGTCTACAGAAATGTATACCCCATTAACACACACACACATGCACACACACTGTTTTTAATAAATCCTCTGTCAAAACATTGAAGGTTTTTGTACAAGTTTTGATTTCTTTCACTAGTCGTACATTTTTCCTAAACTGATAGTACTTCTTGGGACACAACTGAGTGTAAAGCAATGGAGAAAGAAAAGAAAAGAAAGGAGGAAGGACAGAAAAGGAGACACACACAGAGGTGAAATGGCAGGGATTCCTTCACATATTTTCATGGCAGAAGCATCATTTTTAAAGTTTCCTTATGAAAAAGATGAGTAAAATTTGGAGTTTCATTATTGCAGGTAAC
The DNA here is from genome assembly GCA_004027595.1 of Dinomys branickii. Taxonomy (NCBI): domain Eukaryota; kingdom Metazoa; phylum Chordata; class Mammalia; order Rodentia; family Dinomyidae; genus Dinomys; species Dinomys branickii. Next base: position 18,877 of record PVLD010013235.1, on the reverse strand, counting down.
CACAAACACAGCTCTGTAATTTTAGCCCAACTTTATCAAAAAGAGTAAAGGTAGAAAAAAATAAAAATTCACGTTTGCTCAGGGTTCTTTTCCAGATTTTACTTCCTTTTACAGTGTGTTTCATTCTGATTATTTTTAAGAATTATTAGGAATATAATATTTATTATTTGAAGTTTTGATCATACTTAGAAATATAAACTGCAATGATCTTAGTCCAACTGGACCAAAACCAAAAGTTCTACATTGTACTAAGGAAATTTCATTGACCTTATGTTTTTATGTAGATGTGTTCCAATATCAAAAGGTTGATTGTTGATTGATAAAAGCAAAACCAGCACATCTGTCAGAAAGCCTCTTGGTTCAATAATGGGATGTATACCTTGCAGTCAGATGGACTGTTGTGAACACCAACGTTTTTAGGAAGATGAGGAATGAATCAGTGGTGACTGAGTTTATTCTGCTGGGCATCCCACACGCGGAAGTTCTGGAGACCACACTCTTTGTCTTGTTTCTGTCCTTCTACATCTTCACCCTTATAGGGAACCTGCTCATACTTCTGGCAATTATATCCTCCACTCGGCTTCACACTCCCATGTACTTCTTTCTGTGCAAGCTATCCATATGTGACATATTTTTCCCTTCTGTGAGTTCCCCCAAGATGCTATTCTACCTCTCAGGGAACAACCGAGCCATCTCCTATGCAGGGTGTGTGTGCCAGGTCTTCTTCTACCACTTCCTGGGCTGCACTGAGTGCTTCCTATACACAGTCATGGCTTATGACCGCTTTGCTGCCATCTGTCACCCTCTACGCTACACAATAATCATGAGCCACAGAGTGTGCGCCATCTTGGCCATGGGAACCTCATTTTTTGGCTGCATTCAGGCCACCTTTCTCACCACTCTCACTTTCCAGCTGCCCTACTGTGGCCCCAATGAGGTGGACTATTACTTCTGTGATATCCCAGTGATGCTGAAGCTGGCTTGTGCAGACACCTCATCCCTGGAGATGGTGGGCTTCATCAGTGTTGGCCTCATGCCCCTCAGCTGCTTCCTTCTCATCCTCACCTCCTACAGCTGCATTGTCTACTCCATCCTGCAGATCCGCTCTGCTGAGGGCCGACACCGTGCCTTCTCCACCTGCAGTGCCCACCTCACTGCCATCCTCCTTTCCTTTATGCCCGTGGTCCTCATCTATCTGCAGCCAACTTCAAACCCCTGGCTTAATGCAACTGTTCAGGTCCTGAACAACCTGGTCACCCCCATGCTGAATCCCTTGATCTACAGTTTGAGAAATAAGGAAGTAAAATCTTCCCTGAAGAAGGTATTTCAGCAAGTGGCTTTCTTTCCTGAGAAGTGACAGAGGATCACTAGCTAAGACTTTATTTGCATCAAACTGTTATAGGTCTGCTCAAAAGCCATAGTCAGGGTATGGCATCCATTAGCAAACTTTTCAGGCTCCTCAGAAATTTGCTCAGTTTTCTCCACATGATTGAATAGCCATGACTGAAAAGGTACCTGAGCTTAGATAGTACCATCTATACCTACCATTTTTTAAGGAGATTAAATAGTAGGCTTAGATGTTGAGTTCCCTGAGTCTGAAACATTATGGTAGGCAGATCTCAACTCAGTATAGGGTGGGGCTAGGAGGTTGTCTCTATCTCCCGGGGGCACTGATTATATAAGGTGGTAAAGAGGTAGCTCATAGGGGATTCATTTAATTCAATGTCTGAAAAAGTTTTTAAGCAAGGAGTTATGTAGAATGGTTGAGGCATACCCCAAGATGGACTTGTGGACAGAAAGATTAGGAATTGGGTCATCAGAACCTTACAGAGAATCCCTGGGTTCATCTCTGCATGTGAATCTTACAGAGCATCTGCCTGATCAGTTCCTGACCCCTACAGGCCCAGGGTGCCCACTCATAAAGGTAAACTCTTTGGAATTGAGAGACCAGATGTCCCTGGCCTTGTGTGGGCACCAGGACCACTTCCTTCAGATGTTTACATCTTCTGATTTGGCCTATCCTGGATAGAAGGTCTGGATCTAGGATGCCATATTGGCTGGGTGCCCCTAGCCAATTATAAAATAACCTAACATCACACTACTCTTGGCTAAGGAGAAGTATTAAGTGTTTTCCTCAATAAAACCCTAATAAATTTTCTTGGATAGTTGTCTCTTAAGGATCCTGGCTGACAGAGGTAATTTGATAACTGATATTAATTTTTATGCACTCTCCGGGGGAGCTGGGCCTATGGGTCCCCATAAATATCTCCCAAACCATTGCAAATAGGGTGGGTACAGCTTGCTTGTAAAGAGTTAAGGAAAGTATAAATGGTGAAGAATCTGTTAGGTGGCAGTCTAAGAACCGGGGAGCGGACACTTCCCTTGGATAAAAGAAGAAGCAAAAGGGGAAGGCAATCTGTGCTGAAATTATCCTAAGGGAAGTGGGATTTAGGGCCTTACCCCCACTAGCAACCCAAGAAAGAAGTACTTTAAACTTCCACCTCTTCCTAGCCCCATTTTATGAACCCCAAATCTCCTGCATTTTCACTAAGTCACATCATGAAAGGATACAAGTCTCCTGGGCAAATGAAAACTTCATAATGAAAAGTTAGTTAGCAACCACAGGAATAAACTTGAGGCCAAAATCATTATAGTCATAGCAGAATCAAGTACGATGGAAGCAAGTGGAGAGCTTCTATTACAGGAGCAATCTAGAGAGGTTCCAAGAAGAGATATCTCTATGTTGGATCAGCAAGCAGCCCCAGGACCCAGCGAGGTTGTGGGACATAACTGAGAAAGGCTTCCTACAGATCTGTGGACATTTAAAACGCAGAGGCTGCGCTATTCCACACAGTGGGGAGGGTACAGTAGGCTCCTCTACCCTCCAGGTCCCTGCCTTTCCTGAATAACTAATATCAGATTTAAAAAGTTACAGGATTTGAGACAAGAAGAAAAAAGAAAGCGAAAACAGACTTTAGGCTGAGTTTACAAAGGTAGAGATGTTCAGTTTCCATGCCTCTTTTTACCTCCTTGGCTGGCTCTACCAGGATAGTACCATGGATGTTTAGGTCTCAGATAGGTTTCCAAGTTCTTGTGTGTGACAAACAAACAACATGAATATTGGATACAGCAGTACAGAATAAGCAACTAAGCTTAATGAAGTTTAAAGAGTGAGGTTATTCTCAGAATGATTAAGCTCATGCTGAGCAAAAGAAGGACAGCACAAGGGGAAAGGAAAGTGGTATAGGCACTGAACGTGTTGAGCTTAAGGATTTGAAAAGGGTCTTCAGCCTACACCACCTACCCATGGGTCTTTCAGAGCACTTAACAGGGTGTTTAGTTAGGGGTTTCCCTTGAAGCATTGCCCAAATTCAGGTGAGTTGAAGGGGAGTAGTCTCATATACCTAATTATATCATCTATACTAACTCTGGCATGCAAGCAATTTTCCGTGTAACAGAGAACACAGATAGCTTCTCTTATATATAAAGAAGCTAAGATTTAAGGACATAGGGCAAATTATTCAATGTCATGTAACCAATAAACTACCTAAGAAAAATTATTTCTTCTCATTTTATATGATATCTTGAAACTTCTTTACATTTCAACTTTTATGATATTGCTCCAATATCCTTTCCTGCTCTCCCTCCTTACTCTACTTCTTTTTCACTGTCATGATTGTCTAATTTCCTCTTCATATGTCTACATCAAATAAAGTCTCATTTGATAGTCTAAGAGTTGCTTTAGAAACGAAAGGTTCAACTACCTGGCTTCAAGTGGCATCTTGTGATTTCTAAAAGACAATGAAGTTATTATAGCGAAAGGACTTCTAGATAGAACCCCTGTCAGGTCTCTTATTGATGAATCATAGCATAACAGTGCTGTATCACCTCCAACGCCTTTCTGTTGGCCTTTGGCCAGGAGTTGATGGAAGAGAAAATGGACAGAGTAGATGGGAAAAGTCTAAAAAGAGGTAAAGAGGTTGTTTTTCAGTGTGAGAAAATTTGAATTTTTAATCATTGGCACAGCCAACAATGACTGTCAAGTCTAAACTCTCATTTTTATTTGTATTTTTAGATATTCTGTTTAAAAAATAGCTTTGGTTGTAATGTCCTTCCCTTTAATTTCTTTTCTCTTTTTCCTAGTGGGCTTAGCACAGAAATATGTTGTCACAACCCAAGCAGCAAAGTGATAAAAAGAAAAAGACAGTGAGAAGGAAGATGGTGAGAAGAAAAGGAGGTATAAGAAAGGTCAAAGACAGAACCAAAGTTTCTATCCTTTTGAGTCTTCCCAATATCAAAGATCGGTCAAGAAATTTGACAAATGAAATTAGCCACAACCTTGTGTGGTCTTCATGTCAGAGTGGTATGTCAGTGCAGGGTTTTGCAGTGGAAAATGTTTTCCTATTCAATTATTTCCAGCTCTGTCCCTTTTTTCTTCTATTCCTTTAAGAGTTTTCAGTTGGAAAAGTCCACTCTTATCATTCAATACCTCATTGAAATATTATTTGCTGTGTGAAACCTTTGTTATGACAAGCAGCATCCGATAGCCATTTCTCTATGTTTTGAACCAAAGTTGATTATTTTTTCATTAAAAATAAATTTCAAAGCAGAAAATATTTGGGACAGTGAATAAAATACAGACTGGGGTTACTTTTTGAAATTCTTTCATTTTATATTGTAATTTCCAATAGATTTGTAATTTTCTTAACTTTTGTATTTCAAAACTTCAAATTATATTCATTTACTGGTATAAAAAACATAGTTATATATAATAAGTAAGTACCATATAATGTTTCAGTAAATACATACATTGCATTTTTTAAAATTCAGATTAAACACATCTATCTCTTCACTCATCTATCATTTCTTTCAAATGAAAACATATAAAGTACTCTCTTCTAGTTTTTTGAGATATAGAGTATGTAACTATTACCTACAACCACTAGTAAATACCATTCTCTTATCAACTTGTATGAGAAATTGAGGTAAGAAAGCCACAGTAATAGTACTTAACTTCCAACCATAGTTAACTCAGAGACTGTTTCTATTCTTTGTGTGATTTACTTGACTGACTATAATTACGTTATTGATCTTTTTCTTATGTGTAATAATAAATTGCTCATTTTTGTTACGTAAGTGTTGTTTTATGTATAAATACTATAATTTTTTATCAGTTGATTACATGATGGATATTTCCCTGAGTTGTTTTGCTATCATAAATAAAATTATATTAGAGATTCTTGTATATTTTTATTTCCACAATGTTTGTAAGGTTTTATACTCCAATATCTAATCCTAGAGAGATGCTATTGCTGTGAATTTTTATAATATTTAGTATTTTAAATCTTTCCTAATTTTCTCTTTAGTGAGTGTGTAATAATATCACTTTATGGCTATAATTTGAATTTCTTTGATGACTATCTATTCTGACAGTGCTTTAATGTTTTGATTAGTGCTGGTGTGTCTTTTTTATTATAAAATGACTGTCTCTTACTCAGTCTTACTTAGCTATTATCTTTCTAGAGTGGGATATAGGAATTGTTTTTCTAGTGTTTGGTATATGCACTTTATTGTAAAAGTTATACAATTGCATGTGGGTGTGAGTGTGTGTGTGTGTGTGCATATGGGTGCAGGCATATGTGCAAATAATTTTCTTGTAGCTTGTGGCATTCAATTTCTTTTCTGTTAAAATGACCTCATTTGATAATCAGGTTTTACATTGAACTCTAATGGTATCTATCATTTCTCTTGGTGTTCTGTCTCAGAAATATTTGTGATTCTATGAGTCTCAAAGATATCCTCTTCTACTTTCTTCTGCAATTGACCCCTCGTTAGTGTATGTCTTAGTCACATTCCTTCTCGTTGGGACAAAATACCTGTCATCCTTAAATTAAAGGAGGATAGTTTTATTTTGGCTCATGGATGTGGTTCCTGCTCAGTTGATTCCAAGACAGAAATAAGATGGATGAAGGGCCTGCTACAGAGAAAACCTGCTCATGTGACGCTCACAGGGAAACAGGGAGAATGGAAGAGACAGGGAAAGAGATATACCCTTCTAGGTCACACCCCCAGTGGACCACTTTTTCACTTTCTTTGGGGACCCAAATCCCCAAAGTTCCCAGTAATTCATTTATGTTCCTAAAGCCCCACCTATGAGTACATGAGATCATTGGAAGATATTCTCAGTCTCTCAATCTAAACCATAGTATTCCACCCTGGCCCCAGAAAGACTCATTTATATATATTTATGCCAAATGCACTTAATGCATAAGAATCACCAAAATTTTAACAGTTGTAGCACTGCTGAAAAGTCCAAGTCCTAAGTTTGCTCTGAGACTCAAGGCAAACACAGTTGTGAGTCTTTGTGAAAATTAGAAAGAAGTTAAACACTGGCCACGTAAATGGCACAGGGAAAGCATTCAAATTCCAAAATGGAGAAAGGAATAGAAAGAACGAGACCAAACAAGAACAAAACCCAGCAGGAAAAACAAAATTCTGTAGCTCCATGTTTAGTACTGAGGATAATTTGTGGTGAGATGTCCCACTAAAGATTCGGTTGTCATCACCCTTATTTTTGCTTCAGTCCTTATAGCTTCCATCTTGGGTTTCTGTGCTCACAGCCTGCACCTTCCACCAGCAGACATTCCGTATTCCTGGATTCTCCAGATTCGTGGAGGCTCCTGTGCGCTCACAGCTCCACTCTCAAAACATCACATTCTCATCTCATGAGGGCATATTTCTTGGCCTCTAAGGTCTCCTTCTGCAATCTGAGTGAAATTCTCCCTGACACCACAACTCCTGCATTCTGCATACCTATAAATCCAGCACCACATGGATGATGCCAAGCTTGAGTAATAACCAGGCTCCTTTGCAACATGTTTGTAGAGGCCTCTGGGCATCAGGATGATTGAACATGTGAACAGGAAACTAGGCAGTCAATATACTAGGCTGACCTTCACAGAAATACATCCAGAAGAAGGATAGTTTAACAAGCAGGATACTTCTTAAAGCAAAGTATTTCATTTGTGCACAACCTGAGCCAGTGAAAGTGGGGTTTTGCTGAGTCCTCAGATCCCTGCAAGCATTGCATGCAATGTATTTGGTTTCTTTTTAATCCCAATCTTTCCAGCAACCAAGCTCTCCTCAGCTGAAACTTTACAGGTCCCAATTCTGTGGGTGCCAATTTGACATCTCCCAACTTGTAAGAGTTTCCTTTCTAACCACTAGTTAAATTTCTCAAGTGATTCTGCTCTCTATTTTGATTCTGGTTCTTATGGTACATTTGGCTAATAGTTACTAGCAGTACCCATGTCACAGCCTCAGCGTTGGGTTGCCTGGAAATTTCCTCTGTGAGATTAATTAGTCCATCATTCTTAACCTCAGTATCTTGCAGTCTCAGGACATGAGCAAAACATAGACAAAATTTCTGCAAGATTATAATGCACATAGTTTCAAGTTCAAATGCCAGTGAAGCCCGGGTTCCCATATGAAACATCCTGAGCCTAGGCAAGTAAACCTACTTTGGTAAGTACTCTGTTCTTTTGAGCTCTGACCAGAATTGCCCACCACATATGGTTTATAGCATTCTAGGGTTTCTTTAGTCAACATCTTCAAGCTGTTCCAAACTCTCACACAAACCTGTTCCAAAAGCTTCTAAGCCACATGGTCTGGTACTGTTGAGGCAAGAAGTCCACTTCTGATATCAAAATCTGTGTAATTGGTGCACACTGAAGGAACAGAAACAATATAAAATTGCATATAATTATACAAGGGGTTGATTTAATAGGTTTACAAAATCAAAGCAGGAAAAATCCCAAAGGCTATCTGTGGATTTGGAGGTGGAAGAATTCAAAATGCCATCTGGAAATTGCAGGTTTGGAAGATTCATTAGCAGTTAAGGGTCAAAGACACAGTAACTCACTGTAGTCACCGGTGAGTGTCTGTGTCAGAAAGCTGAAAAGTCTGCATTGAAAGACTGAAGTGTCTCCAGAAAAGACCAACATCCAGTGACAATGGCAAAGACCAGAGCTCATCTGATAAAAAAGACTTCTTTTCCCTCTTGTTATTCTGCCCATGATTCAAAGCTATTTGTTGGTCCCACTAAGATCGAGAGTGAGTCATTACCTCTATGTTTGTAGCCTGTATATCAGTCTTCCACAGACATACCTAGAGCTTTACCACTCTGGGTGGCTCTTACTCCAGTCAAGTAGACATGTAATAATTAACGGTGCAAGGTGTATACTTTACAAGGTGTGTAAAGAGGTTCTGGTTTTATATACACATATTCATTCATTAAATCAGCACCAATGTGTTGAAAAATTTTTCTTACCCTCATGGAATCCTGTTGGTGCCTGTGTCAAAAATTACTCTGTTGAACACCTCAGTCTATTTGTACACATTTTATTTTAGTTGACATATTTTTTTGTTCTTATTAGAGTACAACACGGTCCTGAACATGTTATCAAATTAAAAATTAAGGTCACCTGAAATTCTCAACTTTTCCATTTTTGAAATTGTCTTGACTATTCTGGTCCCTTTCTAGCTTCCATAAACTTTAGGATCACCTTGTTTAAAAGGCTGCAAAGATTGTGGGAGTATTTCATTGAATTTTTTTTTTTTTTTTTTTTTTTTTTTTTTTTTTTTTTTTTTTTTTTTTTTTTTTTTTTTTTTTTTTTTTGCGGTACTGGGGATTGAACTCAGGACCCTGCACTTGCTAGGCAGGCGCTTATTCCACTGAGCTATATCCCCAGCCCTTTCATTGAATTTTCAAGTCAGCAGATATGCATCTTGAAAGAGTGAGTCTTTCAATCCATGAACATGGCATAATTTTTCATTTATATGTTTAATTTTTCTCAGTGATGTGCTATAATTGCTAATGAGAGAATTTCTTTATATGCTTTGTAAAATTTAAGGTTTTTTATTGTATTGATGTTATGTTGAGATTTAGTTTTTATTTTCCATTATTTGCAGAAAATATATAGAAAATAAGTTCTATTTTCATATTGATTTTTAAAGCTGGGCTTTCATGAACACATTCATAAAGTTAAAGAACTTTGGAGAGATGTACTTTAATTTTGTCACAGACAGTTATGACAGCTATTAAAAAGATAACTTTTTCTTTCATTATCTGGTACAAATTCCTAAAATTCAAAGCACATTATGAAGCTACAGCCAACAAAACAGTGTGGTACAGGCATTAAGACACACAGAAACGGGCCCACACAAGGAAAGAAGTTGTTTTTTTTCCTTTTTATTTCATTAGCTACAAATTCCAATACATTATTTATTATGAGTTATAACAGTGATAATCCTTTTCTTGCTCTTGATTTTTATGGAAATATATTCAGTATCTCCACATTAAGTATAATACTAGTGCTTGGCCTTCTATGTAACGCATGTTTAAAAATGAATACATTTGCCATATATTTTGATCATACCATGAATAGCATATTTTTATATTGCTGGATTCAGTTTGCTGATATTTTATTAAATGTTTTCACATGTAAACATGTAATATTCCTTTTTGCTGCAGTAACCTTGTCTAGTTCTAGATCTGGTAATATTTTCTCACAAGTTGAAATGAGAAGAGTTCCCTAACGCACTATTTCCTTAAATGGTTAGCTGAAGACTTGGCATCAGTGTTTCTTTAAATTTTTGAAAGAATGTGCAAACATTTTTGGTTAGATATTTACTTAGAAGGTTTGTAATCATTAATTCAAATTGATTCAAATTACTTATGAGAATAAAGCTAAAAAACTCACCTACATGTTATTGTTTACCTTTGATCTTTTGCTTCAGTATGGAAAATTACAGTGAGAATGGCAACAGCTATCAGTCACTTACAGTGTGGCAGCCTGAGATGGGACTGGGACTAACCAAAGACTGGGCTAATTTTCTTAAACTCAACGTTAGGCCCAGGTCAGCTTAACACAGGGTATAATCTAAATAATCACACATTTTGGTTGTGAGATATAGATCAGGTCTCTTATGATCTGAGAAAATCAAAGAAAAAAATTATTTCCCAGTTTCCACTGTTCTATAGGGCATTTGCCATGATCTGCTCCAAAGTAATTATAAATTGTAAGCTTACATCTATGTGCACCAAGAATATGCTACATCCCAGGAAAAAATTTCAATTCTTTTCCTGTGGTAATGACACACAGAAATATATTTCAAAATTAACAGAAAGAGAAATTAAAATATATTTGGTGGATATTTTTAAAAATTTGCAAGGCAGAAAGAATAAATGATGAATAAAGAATTCTTAGAGAATGTACATACTTTCCTTTCCTCTTTAGACACTTGCCTTTCCTTGATTTTGCAAAAATATCATTAACTGTGTCTTCCGATATAGTGTTGATTTTCAGATACTTCTCCATTCTCTACTAAAATACCTGTTAGATTAAAAAACAGGGCAAATACAGCATAATGACATACACCTTTAATCACAACTACTCAGGAGGCTGACACAGGAGGATCACAACTTTGACACTAGACTGGGAAATTTAGTGTGACCCTATCTCATTTTTTAAAAAGGTTCCCAACCTGTCTTCCTTGTCTCTGAAGTGCTTGTTCACCCTTTAAATTCTGTTTTCTTCTACTGCTATATTCTGTGTAAATCATTGGGACTAACGTTTTCTGATTCACCAATTCCTCAATGAGTTCAGTTTACTTCTAATTCGCTAATTATGTCCTAAACTAGCCCAATTGAGAGTAATATATTAATTTACTTTTTAATTTCAAAACTTATATTTTCATTTTCAGACATATTTTGGATTTTGTTGTATATCTTCTGGATCTCGTTCCTTTATTTTTAAATGAAGGTTTTACACTTACACATTTTAACACTTAACATGTTTACATTAAAACTTTGTTCACAATCAAAAATGAAATTCAAAAATATATTCAAGTGATCCACCAAAAATTCAAAAATAGAATCAGTGGAAAGACAAAAATAACAAAAAGAAAACAATAATAAAATGATAGACATAATCTTTAAACTACCAATAATTATTTTATTTGTGAGTTATCTAAATTTATCAATAACATTAGGTAAAATACAAAAATGACCCAACCACACTCTGCACAGAAATTTATTAAAATATAGTGAAATAAGTAGGTGGATATAAAAGAGCAAAAAATATACATACCATAAAAACATCAAATAATAAGTTGATACATTAATATCAACAATAATAGATTTCAGAACGATATGTGAAAATAAGGACAAAAACTTACAAAGGGTATCTAGTTTGGAAAGGAAGAAATAGACTCTTTAATTGCATGCAACTTGATTTGTCTGTGGAGAAAGTCTGTGGAATGTAAAAAAAGTTGTTATTAAAAATAGGTTTAGAAAGATTGCAGGGTATAAGAGCAACATTTAAAAATTCATTCTTTTGAACACACTACCAATAAAAAATAGAGAACTGAAAATTTAGAATGCCAGTTGCAAAAATATCAGTTATATAAAATACATACTTAGTGAAAGACGCATAATGGCTAGATAAGCACATTCTCTCTACAAAACTTGAAGAGAGAACTTGAAAAAATTCTAGAATATACTGTGTTCCTGTATCTGAAGACTTGGTGTTATTAACCACTTGCCAGTTCAATTATTTAAATACAAGATGATCTATAATTTCTTATTTTCATTAATTTTTATAATATTACAGAAAATATAAAAATGACAATTTTATCAAATTTATTCCATGCAAGAATTAACTGTTTGAAATGATACCTACTTGAGCAGAACCTGGGACAGTCAGTACAGAAAAACCATGCTACCCAAGCTCAGAGTAAACTGGTTAAGATACTAATTTTCCCCCAATTTAATGTATAAATTCAATGTAATCCCAATAAAAATCTTATCAGCATTTTGAAAAATTGAATGAGCTAAAGCCAAAATTCTTTTAAAAATGTGAAAGTTTTAAACAGAAAAAATAATATTGAAGAAGAAACTGTTCTGGGGGACTTGGAGGATAAATTTGAAAGCACATTGTGAAGCTACAGTCAACAAAACAGTATGGTACAGGCGTTAAGACACACAGAAATGGGCCCACACAAGGATGGTCAGTTGTTCTCAACAAAGATGTGCATCAGCACCATTAGATCATGCAAGGCCATGGGTGAATGTGACAGTAATTAAGCTACATTTTAATAGGATTCAAGAAGATAGTATATTTTGTATGCATCTCAAAGTATAAAATTCTTTAAAGTATAAACAAATCTACAGTGACAAAATAATTACTGTTGGATGAGTGGAAGAAGATTGTCAAGAATTACAAAAAAGTTTTGGAGGGTAAGTGTATTCATTTTCTTAATTAGGTGGGATGATTTGTTGTGAAAATATGCATGTCCTATTTATCTGAAATTATACAGCTTAAATGTGCTGTTTACTGTGTGTCAGTGATACCCTGATAAAGCCATTACATTTTTGATAAATGAAGAGACAAGTCAGAATCAATGATTTAGATAAGTATAATGACCTATATTTGAGAGTAGGTTTGAGATGGAAAGTTGTGAGCGTATTTACTTTCCACAGTCAACATTTTGAGAAAATCCCTCCAAACTCTGGTTTTATCTTTTCATTTTTCAGAAGGGGAACAGGTCAGTTGTCCTTTTTCTCCTTATACCATACTCTCCAAAACATTAAATGCATTGAAAATAAAGCAAAGCTCTATATGTAGTGATAATGAAGTAAATGCAGGCTAATATACAGAAAATTAAAATGCTAAAGAAAAAAGTAATTTTTGATTTTCATAAAGTGGTTTAATATTCACATGGTGTCAAAAGTTTGACATTTATTAGGAAAGCATTATTAATCTTCCTCAATGTTTTGTTTAAATACCTCAGGGGTTAATAAAAATGCTGATTTATTACTAGCAAACTTGAACTTTTTTTCTTCTTCCCTACCACTGGGATGACAAACCTCTAAGGGAATCATTTGCTCACAACCATCTCAGGTCCAGAGAGATTCAAATAAAAAATTTCTTTAATAGTAGAAAACTAAGGATTATTTTTCCTACTTTGCTTGATTGGATCTGAAACTGTTATTCTCCAATAGTCCTTAAATTCGTATGCAGACTCAACTCCATTATTTTTCTAAGGTCTTGAAGATAAAGGGCTGTTAATATTTGACAATAAATTTATCTGGTAACTGTGTGCTCACATACATCTAATAATGAAGCAAAATAAAAATTTCACCTGAGAACAGCATCATTTTCCCTGATTATAATATTAAGGTAAGTCACAAAGTTCTACCCAGCCTTTGAAAAAATGTTATAATTAAAAATATAATTTGGAATATTGTTAAAATTTCTTATTATATATGCAAATAGAGCTATTGTTTTGTACAGAATGGACAAGACTGATTGGGGACAATGTCTGTTCCATGTCAGAGTACAACCCATGGAGATTATTACTTTTACTTTTATACTATATCTATCCTGATAACTCTATGTCTTTCCCATTACCAGTCCCCTTGTAATAATGTCCCTCATTTGTACTAAACTTTGAAATTCACAGAATACTCTCAGATGCATTAAATGACTATCACAATCAGTATGCTTAGTCACATGAGACATTCCTTTCACTAAAAAAGACACTGACATTGACCTATTTATCCAGTATATCTTGGTAAGAAATGTTTCAATCTGTGAATCAACTCATGAACTACTATATTCAGGCTATAAAACAGTGTCTGTTTGGCCAACCTCATAAACCACTATTTTCAGTGCATAAAACAATGTCCTTCCCTACTTTATGTTTTTGCAAAAGTGAGTTCAGAGCAGTCCCCAAACCTGGCCTTAAAAACAAAAGGGAGGCACTCCTGGTATTGTCTCTGAATTATTAATTCCAGATAATTTTTCACCTGCACCTCTCTTCTCTGTTTGTAAATCTTGTATGACAAAACTATTCTTAGGCATTCATTAAATCAAATATTCCTGACGAACTCCTGCTTCTGAAAAAACCGTACTCCTCAGAGATCCCTTACCCTACATATTAGGAAATGCTGAAGAATCTTTGTGTCTAATATCTTGTCAAGCAATGAAAAGCAAGTCATGTTAATTGCATAATCCACCCAGGAAGGGATATTTAATATGTATAAGAACTATATCAAATTAGAACTGGAATACTTAATTCAAAATTGATCTTAATTTGTAAAGCACATTATGAGTGCTTCTAAGAAAAGATAAAATCATGAAGAATGTTAAGGCAAAGAAAAGACAAATAATCACAGAAAATATGAGATGATTTTCCATATCTTTGGCATGTTAGTACTCATACATTATGAAATATTAAAAGTCAAGAAGCATCCAGAAATCAATCTAGTGGTAGAAATTGAAGAAAGTACCGAATGTTCAGGATCTCCACCAGGTCCCACATATGGTGCTAGATGTGTCCGATTCATCATGGCAGATTTTCAGCTGGTCTATCACTTTGGATGCACAGCAGTGGGAAATAATTCAAGAAGGCAAAGAAGATAATGGGAACAGAAAAAGGAAAGAAGAGGCTATAAAATTTCTGACTGTCCAAGGTAGTATCTGGTAGCAACTCCAAAAATATTGATGACCTTCTATGTCCGCCCCTGTTGTGTAGTCTTTGCACATATTATACTTTGGAAATCTCATCTAGTATCCATTTTTAAATATTATGTGTGCACTGGTGACTTAGATAATTATGTCTTACCTAGAACTTTACCCTGAAACCCAGGCTCATACCTCCTATTTGCTACTCAACATATTTACTGGCCATAAAAGAGACACCAGACTTACGGTGTGCAAAACAGAAAAAAATACCTCCCAAACCTGGTCCTTTACCATCATCATTCACACATCTTACACACACTTCCTTGGCTCCAAAAATGCTACTCTTCTCAGGCCCTATATTCAGCAGGTACGATCCATAGAAAATTTCCCTGACTTCATTTTGCAACCTCTATCATTACCAGTCTGCCCTGTGCATTTCTCTTAACTGAAGTATATTGACCAACACTGTCTATGAGAACTAACTCCACCCATAACTTCCACCGCTGTCACTTTCTATCTCGCTCTCTGTTCCTAGCTGTCCCTCAGACATGCAAACTAACACTCACTCCCTCTCTCGGTCTCTCTTACTTTCTCTCTCTCCCTCTCTCATTCTCTTGCTCTCTCTACCTTTAAACTTGATACTCCCTCTGTCTGCAGTTATCTTTCATTCAGACACGCTATTGCTGCCTCTTTCACTGCAGTCAGTACTTAGCTCAGATGTCATGTCTTCAGATTCCTCCCTTCAGCACCCTCCCTAATTACCAATCTGTGCCCCTTACGTTGCTTTATTTCTTTCAGAACGGTTCTCACTGCTTGACTCCAAATTTTGTATCTCTTTGTTTATTGAGCTCCTCCATTAGAATGGGGTGATAAAGACCTCAAGGTTTCAAGGGAAACAGAACTGGATATATTTTGGGACATGGCTGACTAACAGCTGTGAGACCCTCAAGAAGTTACTGCTCCTGTATAAACTGCAGTCTGTTCATGAGTAAAAGAAAAACAACTTCTATCATAGGTAGCTATTCCACTGGTGCTGACATTTGTTTTCTAGTACTCCACTGAGAGTTTTCTGTATTCTGAAGGTACAATATTGCAGACAAATTCCTACTCTCAAGTTTATTTTCTTAAAGGAAGAGCTTCTTGGTCACTTGCTTTGTTGTGGCTTGGTAACAGGTTTATATGTAAATATCAAGGGTATATTTTCCATGGGAACTCTACCTATGTAAATGTGCACAGGTGTATCTTCCATTTCTTTTTGCTCTCTTAAGGGTTTTGAAGGGACAAAAATCCTACTTGTACATTAGGTCAAAATGCTTTCAGTTTTATCAAAGTGCACAACAGACTACCCTAGTATTCTCTAATGAAGAAAGAAAACATTAGAGAAAATTATTCAGAAGTAAAATTATGAGTAATATAGTAACTAGGGCTGTGTAGAAGTTACTAGAGTTTTCAGGATTAGGGGAAAACCCTGATTTATAGGGCACATTGGTCTTTAATTAAAATAGGTAAGTCCTGGGTCTAACGCTTACTAGAAGATGTTGGAAAGTTTGAATAAACTCATTTGTAAACAAGTGAAAAATATTACCTTCAAGCTTTGTGGCTTAGAGGAAGTACTTAACCTGTTTCTCAGTCCATCTATATAATGGAGAAAACAACTCTTTCATAGGTATTTTGAAGATCAATAGCATCATTAATATAATGCTTTTAGTGCTTTGCCTGGCATCTTTACTCTTTCCCCTCACTTTCCTTCAGTATATGACGAGTCGCTTTTCAGCACCCTCACATTGCTTTACTCATTCTTCTTCCAACCTGAGTCCATTCCTCTCTTGTCCCCAAGATAACAGAGTAGAAGAGAGGAGGGAAAGGCAGATTCAAAACCAGGGATTGGGGGAGGGTAGAAATCCTGGGTATGGGCAAAGCCCTTTGGGATTAAAGTCGTCAAGTCCCAAGACATTGGAGAAAAATACAAATTGTTGCAGATAGAAAACCATTTACAGAACAGCAGCTGTGGTCAGAAATTGTCTCAGGATGATTGAATAACGTAAACACTATTTTTCTTTTCTAGGAAAAGCTAAATTTGGATTTGTGGAGGGAAAATGTGTTTCACTACTAAATGTGAGCAAAAACAGACACCAAATGAAGTATCATCACCTTGGTAAGAATCCAACTACAAAAGATTTTATTCTTCTGATTTTATTCTCTAGAATTCTGAGTAAGGTGAACATTATGTTGCTCCTCAGATTTCAAGTCACTAAATTCTACTGGATGACAGTATTTGTTCAATGAGGTATTCATCCTTTGTCTACTCATCAGTCTCAAGTGCGAGAGGTACGGACACAGGAAATCATTCATCAGGAACTTCTTTCGTCCTGGAGGCATTAACAGAAAACCCAAGGCTGCAGCTCCCTCTCTTCTTCCTGTTCCTGTTCATCTATGTGGTCTCCATGGTGGGAAACCCGGCTCTGCTCTTTTTAATTAGGGTCAGTGCTCAGCTTCACACTCCCATGTACCATTTTCTCAGTCACTTATCTTTCATAGATCTCTGCTACTCCTCTGTCATAACCCCCAAGATGATGGTGAGCTTTGTGTTAGAGAAGAACTTCACATCCTTTATGGGGTGTATGACTCAACTCTTTTTGTTCTGCTTCTTTGGCATTGGTGACTCCTACATGCTGACAGCTATGGCATATGATCGCTACGTGGCCATCTGTAATCCTTTGCTCTATCATGTCACTATGTCCCACAGAGTCTGTTTGCTACTGGTCACCAGTGTCTATGTAGCGGGGATTTTAGGGGCCTTGGTTCACACTAGCTACGTATCCACCCGCTCCTTCTGTGGAACTAAAGTCATCCGCCATTACTTCTGTGACATCCTTCCTCTTCTGAATATATCTTGTTCCAGAGACTACACCAAGGAGCTTTTGGTGATGATCGTCGTTGGATTTAATGTGTTTGCGTGTGCTACAGCCATCTTCATCTCATACACCTTCATCCTTTCCAGCATTCTGCGCATGCGCTCGGCTGGTGGCCGGTCCAAAGCCTTCAGTACCTGCAGCTCCCATCTTGCAGCTGTTGGGATTTTCTATGGCTCCATCACTTTCATGTATTTTAAACCAGCTACCAATGATACAGCCCAGGAGAAGGTGGCTTCTGTGTTTTATACCACAGTGATTCCCATGCTCAACCCCCTCATTTACAGCCTTAGAAACAAGGAAGTCAAAGAAGCCCTCAAAGCAGTTCTGAATGGAAGGACATTCTCCAGATCTATGTAGAAAATGAGGCCTGAAACAAATGAAAATGATTTTAAACATACATTTGTCTTCTTTTTTGTTTGTGACAGTAAGTAGTTTGACTTTCAAGGACCATATTAAACTACAGTGACTGAGTGGATCATTTTGGTGACCCATACTTCCCCTTTTAGTTGCCTTACTACCAATGCCCAGGGGTCTTTCACTCTCCCTAGGCTGGTTTCTTACTTGTTTAGGCCACTTTTATAACGTATTATCCTAAATCTAATCTTCAGGAAGAAATAAAACAAACCAAACTTAGAGGTAATCTATAAAAAGGAGGGCATGCTTTTATCTTAAATATATAAAAGACAAAAAGATAGAAGAATAACTGTAGATTAATGTACATTATGAGAAAATGACTATTGTTATGATAATTAGATTATAGATTTTTAAAAAGAATCTATAATAAACATTATTGGAGTGACTGATAACATTTAAATGTGGATTATATATTACTCAGTGATATTCAGTTATACAGTCATGCTCATGTTACATTTCCAGAGTATGATAGCTGTACTACAGTTTCATAGGAAAATGTATCTGTTCTTAGAAGATATATTCTGGAATATTTAAGAATGGCATGCGTTTATGTGTAATCATTTCACAAATGGCACAGTATATATATATATATATATATATATATATATATATACACATAAGGATATATGTGTGTGAGCGTACACATATGTAGTATGAGCTGGGCAAAGAGAACACTGAAATCAATGTGGCTAAATGTTACCGGGTGAATCCAGACGAAGAACACTCTGTTATATCCTTGGAATTTTTCTCTAGGTTATGTATTGTTCAAAATAAAATATTTAAGAAATAATCATCCAGTCTGCTCTTTAACCAATAAAATATTGTATGATATGACTGGAAGCAGCCAGATCAATCAGGAGCCTAATACACAAAAGAATTAAATGTTCCACATCCTTAGTCATTCGAGAAATGCAAATAAAAACAACATCGAGATTTCATCTCACCCCAGTAAGACTGGCCAGTATGAAAAAGTCATCCAATAACAGATGCTGGCGAGGCTGTGGAGAAATAGGGACTCTA
>PVLD010013234.1:0-56878 GCA_004027595.1 Dinomys branickii | reverse complement strand
TGAGCATATGTGCTTTCCCACCTCCAACCATGGCAGTTTGTATACACCCCTGTATGTTATAGTATAGTCTGAGGCAGCTATATCTCTTCCCAAGGTGAGAGTCCAAGGATATAGATAAACCCAGGAGTACAGTTATTATCACAGGGAAGATAACTGATTGAGTGGTAGGGCAACAGAGATGAGGGAGGAGAAAAAACGACCTGATCAAAAGGGCCATCATCTGTGTAACCTGAGTAACAAAGATGAAGGTAACATTATGTAGGACAGCATCCAGAGCTAATTCCCTTCTATGTTCTCTATAATTCTGTATTTCCTCAGTCGTTTTTGTATTAGCAGACGTGAAGATAACTTTATATTATACAGCATCCAGTGCAAATTCCCTACTATCTTTTCTATAATTTGGTATTTCCTTTAATGTTTTTGTGTTAACTAATGTGAAGATAACTATGTAATACAACATCCAGTTCTAATTCCCTACTATATTCTGTATAACTTTGTATTTTCTGTATTGTTTGTGGCTTTTCTGGTTCATATGTCTCCATTCTTTTGTCTTTAAAATAAAATTTAAAAAAACAACAACAACAACAAAAAAAAAAATTGACAAATTCAGCAGCGTAGCTGGATACAAAGTCAACACCCAAAAATCAATAGCATTCCTATACACGAACAACAAACAGACTGAGAGAGAAATTGAGGAAACCATACCTTTTACAGTAGCATCCAAGAAACTGAAATACTTAGGAATCAATCTAACAAAGAATGTGAAAGATTTATTCAGTGAAAACTACAGTACTCTGAAAAGAGAGATCGAACAGGATTTCAATAAATGGAAAAACACACTCATGGTTAGGAAGAACCAACATTGTGAAAATGGCCATACTACCAAAACTGTTGTACAGATTCAATGCCATTCCCATCAAACTACCATTAGTATACCTCAAAGATCTAGAGAAAATATGACTTAAATTCATCTGGAACCAGAAGAGACCCAGAATAGCAAAAGCAATCCTGGGCAACAAGGACAAGTCAGGTGGAATCATAATCCCTGACCTGAAATTATACTACAAAGCTACTGTAATAAAATCAACATGGTACTGCCTAAAAAACAGACCTGAGGATCAATGGAACAGACTGAAAGATGCAACCACAATGAAAAACACACTCAGCCACCTAATATTTGACAAAGGGGCCAACCAAACTCACTGGAAAAAGGATGACCTGTTTAATAAATGGTTCTGGAAAAACTGGCTTGCCTCTTGCCAAAAACTGAACATAGACCCAAGTCTATCACTATGCACCAAACTCAGGTCAAAATGGATCACAGATCTGAACATTAAAACAGAAACTCTAAATCTATTGGAAGAGAAAGTAGGTAAAAATCTTGAAGACATAGGAGTAGGCAGAGAGTTCATGAACAAAAATGAAACTGCAAGGGAAACATTCAAAGAATCAATAACTGGGACCTCATCCTACTGAAAAGTTTTGGTACATCTAAAGAAATCACCAACAAAGTAAAAAGAAAACCCAGAAATTGGGAAAAAAAATCCTAGCTAGCTGTCCCTCAGACAGTGGTCTTCTATCTAGAACATACAAAGAATTAAAAAACATGTACCTATCCAAATTCAAAGACCCAATCCAGAAATTGGCATCTGAGATGAATACACACTTCTCAGATAAAGAAATACAAATGGCAAATAAATATATGAGAAAATGTTCCACATCCTTAGTCATTCCAGAAATGCAAATAAAAACAACACTGAGATTCCATCTCACCCCAGTAAGAATGGCCAGTATGAAAAAATCATCCAATAACCAATGCTGGCGAGGCTGTGGAGAAATAGGGACTCTATTACACTGCTGGTGGGAATGCAGACTGGTGCAGCCACTGTGGAGAGCAGTTTGGAGATTCCTCAGCAAACTAGGTCTAGAGGTTTCATTCAAACCAGCTATTCCCCTTCTGGGTATTTTCCCAGAAGATCTGAAAGCATCATACCACTCTGATATATGTGCACCCATGTTTATAGCAGCACAGTTTGTAATAGCTAAATTGTGGAAGCAACCCAAATGTCCATCCACAGAAGACTGGATTAAAAAACTGGCATTTTTATACAATGGAATATTATTCAGCTATAAAGAGGGACAGATTTGGGGCCTTTGTAGGTAAATGGTCACAATTAGACACCATACTCATAAGTGAAATAAATGAGAGGTACATGTGCAGGCAACGTATTGTGTCACTGGTGTAAGAACCTGAGGGTGGGAACATAAGCTAAGAGACATGAAGGAAATCTGTTCAAAAGTAAAGAACAGATGGGACGAGGGAAAGGAGAAAAGAATGAGGCAAAAATTTATGTATGTATGTATGTAAGTATGTATGTATATACATATGTGCAGGATGGCTAACATGGTTCTACTATTGACTTACGTCATTCAGTGGTAAGGAATAGTTGATGACTGATTGTTTGATCAATCTTGTATGTCTATATGTATTCTCCGGAGCATACACTTTGAAGATATCAATATGAAATGCAACAACTATTGTTGGTTTTCTGTTGCTTTGTCTATAATTCAATTCCGATTATAAGTTTATTGAGCTACTTTGTGTCTCTTTGTTAATGTTTTTTGGTTTTTTGGGTTTTTTTTTCTCTTTCTTTTTCTGTTGTAGTTGATGTACTTCTTTTTGCTTTCACACTATAAAAAGGAGTTGTACTACTGACTTAGGTCACTTTATTGTAAGGAATAGTAGATGATTAATTGTCTGATCAATTTTGCATGTCTATATCTATTTTCCTGAATATACAATTAGAAGTTACCAATATGTAATGCAACAACCATTGTTGATTCCCTGTCACCTTATCTGTAACTCAAAATTCGATTGTACTATTCTTATGCTACTTTGTGTCTGTTTGTTAATATCTTTTTGTTTTTTATACTTTTAAAATAAAAAAAAATCTAAAGGTGATTACTTCATAAGTGGCCTAATGCTTTTCTGTAGTAGTTCTCTTTAATACTTTCTTTGTCTTGTACTTTTAGCAGTTTGACAATATGGTCCTCAGGCAAACCTGGCAGGGATTGTGTTAGTTTTTAGTTATTGTGACAAAATACCTGAGAAAATTAATTTAAAGAAATCCTGGCTAATTTCGGCTCATGGTTTCAGAGATTTCAGTCCATGGTTGCTCAGCACCAGAACTTTGCACTGAGGCAAGGAAGTATGTCAGGGAAAGGAGCGAACATCCAGGGCAAAGTTGATCACTTTGTGGTGGTGGTCAGGAATCGGAGGGGAAAAAGTCCTACCATTGTACTCAGGCGATGCTTACAGTTACCTAACTTCCTTCTGTTTGGTCCCACCTCCAAACTTCCATCTCCTTCCTGTTATGCCACAGCCTGGAAATCAGGATTTGAAGACGCTCCCTAGTTCCAAACAGAGGACAGGGTTTTTTAAGCTTCCTGGTTCTGGGTGGGTATATCTTTTCCAAGATTCAGTAATTTTTCAGTATTTATTCTGTTGAATAGCTTTTTTTCTAAAATATCCAGAATATAAATATTTCTTCCCTCACTCGTGTTCTATAGTTGAAAATTTTAATTCTTTTTTTTTTTCTTTTTAAAAATTGGACTGGTTTATTTCAAAAGACCAGTTTTGAAGCTCAGAAACTCATTCTTTGCATGATCACTTCTGAGACTCTATGCTCTGTTTTACATTTTATCTACTGAATTCTTTAGCGCCAAGATTTTAGATTACTTCTAGCTCTGCTGAATTTCTTGTTCATATCATGAACGTCTTCCTAATTTTGTTGTGTCTTACTAAATTTCTTAAAATCATTCTGGGGCTGGGGATATAGCTTGGAGATACAGGATTTGCCTAGTAGGTACAAGGCTCCTGGTTTGAACCCTCAGACCACCAAAAATATGTTTTAATTCTTTGTCAAACAACAACTCACCAATTCCCTTTTCCTTGGAATCTGCTGCTGCAAAGTTGTTGTCTTGCTTTGGAGGCATCATGTTACCTCTTTTTTCACCTATCTACTTACAGCCCCAGAAAGCAGCCAAGATTTTCCTGAATGGCAAAGCCTGTCAAGGTAACTAGAAGGCAACTAGAGAGCCCTGGGAGGCCATGGATGGGTGACTCAGCACAGCTGCCCCTAGATGCCTGGCTGCTTTCCAGTATCAGTCGGTTTTCTCACCATGACTTCATGTAGCAATAATATATACTGGGATCTTTGTCTAGAACAATGCAACAGTGTGGTAGTTGATGACTCACCAACTGGACTCAAAGCCTGCAAAGGCCTCAAAGTTAGTTCTCCAGCAGTAAATGCCGTAGGTGTCTGTAGCGTGAGTGGAGACTGCTGAAGGCCTTTTGCCTCCTCTTTCCCCAGCAAAGTCCCTCTTTGCCCAGGGTTGATATAAAGAGATGGGAGGATAGATCCTGTATGTTTCAGTTCACTCGTTATAAGGCTTTTGTGTATGCCCATATTCTGTAAGATCTCTGCCACATTTCCACTGCCTTCTGACACTCTGCCTAGACAGGCCAGTGGGACAGCTGTTGTTTTGCACTTGTTTTGGCCCATTGTTGTGGAGAGAAACACGTGAGTCACTTCCACCCATCCACCTCACTGACTTCATCTGCAATTTAACAATAGTTTTAAAAGTGAAAGCTAGGTGTTGACAAATACTAAAACTTTTAAGAGAAAACCGTTCTTATATTTAAATTTAGTAATCCTATGGGGATTTGGGGAAAGGAATTGTTCATTCGCTTGTTTATTTTTACTTCTTTAGAAAGATATGACATTATCACTAGAACTAGTGGAGGAATCCACACTGACCACTGGCTCATTGTGTGACCTTTATAGGACACTTTCTTGAGTCTCTGGTTTCCACATCTGGAAATGACAGGTCAGACCTAATGATATATAAAGATCTCATTTCCCAGGATTGTCATTTTTGTTTGAAAGGTTCCATTGCAAGGAGATGCTCACTAGAACAGATGTGCTTTTGTGTTTTACCCTCATTTCCCATTGGCCCTTATCTTTAAAGCCGACAGTTCACTTATAATAGGCATGGCTGTTTACAGCCTCCCAGCATTTGCATTTGTATTACAGTGTGCTGGGGCTGCTACATCAAAGTCTCACAAACTGGATGATTTAAGCAACAGAAATGTATTGTTTCATAGTTCAGCATACTAGAAGATCACACTACTAGCATGGTTGGATCTGTGAAGATCTCTCCTGGCTGCTAAGACTTAGCTGGCAATCTTTGTCAGTTCTAAAATAAAAAAAAAAAAATTACTCCAACCTTTACGTTCACCATCACCTGGCACTTTATGTGTGTATTCTGTGTTCCATTTGCCTTAACACCAGTCTTCCAAGATTGGAGTCCATCCTAATAACCTTATTTTGCTTTTGTTATTTTTTTAAAGACTCTGTCTCCAAAACTAAGGTTATAATTGGAGGTACTGGAAGTTAGGAGTTTAATATATGAATGGGAGTGATAATCCAACCCATTAAAATACCACATCCCTAACTGATCACCTCCCACATACCAAAGAAAATATCACACAGCATCCTCCAGTCACAGCCTCCTACACAGTTCACCCTGAATCATCCGCCTGCTGCTCTGTATCTATTTCCTATTTTCATCCTTGTGAAAGTTCTAGTGCAAGTTTGGACAGTCTCTTTGGGACTCAACGTTAGCTTCCATTGGTAGCTGCAAAAGTGCACGCGCATGTTTTCCTGGCATGCAGATTCTCTAACCAATGGATGTGACCATTTTAAAAACCTATCCAAGCTAAAAATTTCCAGTTGAGTCAAAGCTCTGGATCCCCCCATGTACGTGGTGGGGTGAGGGATGAACAAGAAAATTGACACCCTCAGGTACTGGTTTTAAATGACATGTAAATCAATAAGCAAAGTTAGAAGAAAAAGCGATAGACCAAGAACTAAGAAGAAATACTACCCTTTCCGAGTCTATAAAAATGTCCACTTCCTTCACTGGCTACACATGCCTGGTCTCCTTTCCACTGGGCTGATTTCGTGCTCTCAGAGCTCAGGTGGTGCAGAGTGCTTCAGTTCAACAGCAGCCTCCTTGCTCTCATAAGCACAGAAAAAATGTCACCTAGATGAAAAGGCCAATTCCCATTCTCTCAACCTTTCAGAAGTTCTGCATTAAGAATTAATTTGCTGCACTGTAAAGCATGATTTTCATTTGTCCTTTAAGAATGTTGGTGCATTCACAGGAATTAAATGACGTACACAAAAGAAGATGATTACTTTTATAAAACAACCTGCCCTTTTCTTATATTTCCCATTGATGCTCAGTATGTTAAATCAAAATTGGAAACAGCATTTTCCACAGCCAGTGCTGTGGTTACCATGGTGAGAACAATTTTTTACAGTTACCTAGGGAAATAATAAAGTATCAGAAATGTGTGCAATTTGTAAGGTCCTAAACACTACCATAGGGATGTTTTCTTTTTTCTAAAAGGGAGAAATTCATGGACAATAAAACCTTCTATCCTGGACCCCACCTTCCCGAAAGGGATTCCATTTCAAAGAGAACTGGAAACATATTGGAAGGGATGGGCAGCTGCGTCCTGAAAAAGGTAAAAAAGAAAGCAGTTGTGTTCCTGGCCTGTGGTACGGGGGCTACAGAAAGTAGCACCTCTCTTTTCAGGTTACCGGGTGCATGAACAGTTCTCCGCTGTCTCTGCCCTGAGCCCTGTGTCTGTCACCATTGCTTCTGCTTCATGCTGAGCCAAGTTGGACTCACAGCTCGACAGGACTTGCCTCTTGGAAGTTGCAAAAGAGCATCCACTTGCATAAAATTGTTGACTTTCTGAAGATGTCAGAAAGGAAATGAAGGAAATAGGTTTGCATTTCACAATCTCCTTTTTCCCATCTTAAAAAAATATAAATCTCTTTGTTACTTCTATTTAATGTCCCTTTGTTGACTGTTTTTGCCACTGCAGACTTCTCCCATGTATTCTTTCCTCAATTACGCAGGCTCTTCTTACCCCGTTTTTGCCAGTTCCTGCTCACTATTATTCCTCCTCCCTTCTCTTTTGCAGATGAATGCAGTTCGGTCTCCAATTCCACACCAAGATTGCACAATCCAGCCTATCATGAGATCCAGCAAAAATTGCTATTACATAAGGGTGAGAAGCACTCAGTGCTAAAGGTTGTGCCCAGTGCCTAGTACTGCCCTCAGGAGCTACCAATATTAATGTAACTTCTCCAGAAGTAGCAGCCTTGAAGTGCATCCTCTTCACTTCTTAAGTTGTTTTCGTCCCCCACATTGCTCAGCGCAGTTCCAAGAGACAGATTCCTAAAAGCCTAAAGCCAAAGAAAGACTTTGGGGAACAAATTCATCCCCTCACATCTACACACTCTACACTCCACGGGGAAGATCAGTCAGGCCCAGGAAGGAGCACAACATGCTCAGGGTGAACACAGTTTGTGAACTGGAAGAATTGGAAGTAGAGACCACACCACCCATCCTTACACCTCCCAACACTTCTTCCACAGTGTCACTAACATTCAAAATATTATTTTTTTACTAGAAACAGTAGGCAGAAATACATTGTACAATAGGTTATAGAATACACATGCATGGAAAAATACATGAAACATGATGCTAATCCTCACTACAAAAAAAAATTCTCACTACATGTGATACATGCTAATATTTTCTAATCTGTTCTATTTCACTTTTTAAAAATTATGCCTGGCTCTGTAACTTGATTTGAGGCATCACTAGTGGGTTGTAGCAAACAGTTTGAAAATTTCTGTGTTATAACCCATTTACTTTAATGTCATTTGAGATCAAGAAAGTTTCCATGGGGCTGTTAAGCTCGTGTTGGGAGGCAACATATATGAAGGAAAATCAAGGTAAGTGGATGAGATGAAGCAGGGATGAGGAATTATAGTGGTTAAAAGTCTATATGTAAATATATCCTTAGATAAGTTACTTAGGAAATTAGGAGAATAATTTAGGAACCAATAGGTAGTAAGTTCTGATAAAAGAGAAAAGATAGAAAGAAAACACTGATCAAAAGGCACAGTGGTGTGTGCCTGTGGTCCCTGCTACTTGGGAGGCTGAGATAGAAGGATGCACATTGGAGGCCACCCTAGAAACTTAGCTAAACCCTGTCTCCTAAGAAAAAGAACCATGGGTGTAGCTCAGCTCTTAAGTGTTCACTCAGCATGCACATGGCTGTGAGTTCAATCTCCAATAGTCTCCTCCTTATGAGAAAATGACAGAGGTAAAACATACCACCTGTTAGCAAGTAAAAATATTTTGCAATACAGAAAAAATATCAGCTGTTCAAACTAAATGAGAATAAAATGTGCTGCAACCACAGGCTTTCATGTGATTCACACAGCTGTCTTAGTTTGAAAGCGTTGAGCACTCCTGTCTTCACCATCTCTGTGAGATAATTCCATGTCTGTCTTCCTCGCTTCCTTTCCTTCCTAGATCCAGCTGATCATCTTAGTTGCCTGTCTCCTCCTGAGAGCCCCCTCACAGGAGCCTTCTCCCAGTCCCAATCTCTAAAATCTCTCTCCCATGGTCTTTGGTGGCTCCTAGGAGGCTGCTTCACATACACAATCCCTTCTTGAAATGTAACACCCTCATTTACCCTCTTCTCTTTTGAACTTTCAGAATCTGTGAAAGTTCCAAGATCATTCACAGTTTGCACCCCCTTCTTAGCCCTCTGCATCATCTGCTTAGCTCAGAACTTCATTTGGGGTCCTTCTTTCTCTCCTAACCCTCACCAGGAAACACCTGGAAGGCCGAAGTGCACATCTGTGAGGCTCAGAAGTGATGCCTCCTTTGACTGCGCAAGCTGCCGTGGGATATCCTGGCGTGGATCTTGCCTGACAGTGCTGGCAGAAACTGACAACTTAACTGTGTCCAGGTTCACTTTCTTTATCCTGATTGCACGTAAAGCCCTTCTTAGAAGCAAGACAGAAATCTTACGGGCCGGGATATGACGAAACTCCGGTTTTGAGAGATTTTTCTATCCTGATAAACAAAATCAATGGAGTCCAACTGTTTGTGTAGGAGGCTCCTCTCTCCCTCCCACTCCGCGTGCTCCAGTTGCACCTCCCAGAGCTTTGAGGTCCACCGGCGAGCACTCCCCTCTAATGTAGTTGAGGCAAAGTTTCTGCTGCCGTGAGTGGTGTGGGGTGGGAATGAGTCAGAGGCTCACTGGTACCAGGTAGAGCATCAGAAGGACTGGCCCATGTCTTGGTGGGAACAAGAGCCAAGCATGGAAATCACCACAGCCACAAGCCTAGGAGTTCTCAGAATGACAGAACCTTCGAGCTGGCAAGGAGTACAGGGGAACAGAGAAGCCCATACAGTAAAAGCCCTGTGTCTCTTTAGTAGCTAGGTTGGAAAAAGCACTGACCACTTCTTTCTGACTGCACCATCTTCTAGGCTGAGTCTCGCGGGATCACTCCAGCTGCAAATCACTGTTGCAATTCTTTTACAACATTGCATCACTACTAAAATATTTCTTCCTCTCACATTTTATTACAGATATTTATGTATGTGCACCTGTATCTGTGTATGTCTCTACGTCCATCAGTGCCCAGCACAGTGCCACAACGACCCCAGGTGCGCTATGAGTGGCTGCTGACTTGCAGCATGTTCCCGCATGCACATCAGCTCACATTCCCAAGTCAGGGCTCTTTCTGAGAGACAGGGGTGAAAGTTCCTAAGTAAGGTTGATCATTGTTCTCTTTCTATCCATTCTCCATGACACAAACTTAGAGAACATTCTACCCAACCAGAAATGGGATTGCCTGCCCCCTCGGAAAACTTACAGTCTCAAAAATTCGTTAGGTAATGAGGTAAGAAGACTGTGATATTCGGCTGGGATACGTACAGCTGCTTAGACTACACAGACATTATTTTAAACTGTGCTCTCTGAACATTCCCCAGTAGATCGTGCCAGTGCACTGGGTTCATCATTTAGTATATATTATTTTTTCTTACGAGTTTAAGTGCGCTCAATAAATAAAGGCTGAAGGCAAGGTAGGGTGGTGCATGCCTGTAATTTCAGCACTTGGGAGGTAGATTCAGGAGGATTGCTGTGATTTTGAGGCCAGCCTGGACTACAAAGTGAGTTCAAGGCCACCCTAAACTGCACAGTGAAACTCTGTCTCAAAGAGACAACTAAATAAATAAATAAACAAATAAACAAACACTGAGAAATAGGCATGGTAGTACATATCTGTAATCCCAGCACTCTGGGAGGCTGAGACAGGAGGATCACAAATTGGAGCTGAGCCTCCTCAATTTAGAAATTTGCAGAGACCTTGTCTTAAAATAAAATATAAAAAATTGGCTGGACTGAGAAGTAGCTCAGTTCAAAGGTCCTGGTTGCATTCTTTAGCACAAAAATAAAAGTTGAATTGGGAAAAATTCTTTAGAAGAAAAGAAATAAACATTGATTGCTAGTTTGATAAGTGTTTCAGTTTTTAAAATTAGTAAAATCTGCTTCAAATCCTTATCTATTAATTCCACATCACTATTATTTCAGTCTTTTAAAATGATGGATTTTTCTCCTTTTATGGCTAATATTTTCCTTTTTAGCATGTTTAATAAATCTTTTATGGTATGATATTGTCAGTGTTATATTGTTGAGTGGATGGATTTTCTTTCTTCCTTAAAGAGTATTATTTGTCCCTGGCAGGTAATATATTCCTGTAGATTAGTCTGATCTTTTTGAAGTCGTTCTTAAGTTGTTTTATGGGAGATCTTGAGCATTTAACTCTAGAGCTAGATTATCCCTACCCGCCCAAACTGCTGTCTCAATTATTTTCCTCTCGTTGCTGAGACAAAATACTCAACACCCAAAATGAAGAAAGGAAAGGTTTATTTAGCTTACAGTTTGTGGAGGTTTCAGTCCATACTTGGCTGCTTCAGAGGCAGAGTGGCTCGTGGCAGAGGGCAAACGTTCACGGCAGCAGAGCACAGCAAAAACAACCAGCAAAAGGAAGGAATGGCGGCCAGCAGCCTCTTTCCTTCCCTTACATTGTAAACAGCCGACCCCCACCCAGGGGCCATGTAGCTCTCACACAGTCTCCATGCCTTCCTCTTCCACAGGCTCAGGATGTGTACAAAGTAAGCACCTTGGCTTCCTGCTGAGTCACTCAGCCAAACCTCTAGACTCCCCAAGTTGACACAATGTATCAACCATAACAACTGCCTTCCTGGGAGTGCCACTGCATGTGTACAGTATTACCACAGGACTTGAATGAATAGAATTGGGAAATCTCTCAAGTCCTTTGGAAATGTAGTAGCTGTTCAATTCACAATTCCCTACTGAACCTTTGTACCCCAGTGGCTCTTAGTCTAGCCCCATGAAGTCACACCAAGGGAATAAGTGGACTGGTACAGTAGTCAAAGACTCAAGCAATTGTGGTATAGATTCTTCTGTGCAGCTCACTGAGGCAGACCTGCTGTCCTTGTGCTAAGGTCTGAAACACACCTTCAGCAGAAGGCTGGATGCTCATCTCCTTTGCTTCCTTTGTTTAGGAGCTCATAGAAACTGCCTAGTCAACATCTGAAAGATCTATTTTATATGCACATTCCACTGTGTACAATGAAGAGAATCCCAGTACTGGTCCCTTCATTATGGTTGGAATAGGAAATTATCTTAACTCGAGTAAGTCTACATTCAGCCTTCACTGAGGATACACCTCATGAATGTGTAAATGTCTGAACTTCTCAAAATGAAATTTCTTTGGTGGAACAAGAGTGGTTAAAATGATCAGGCTATCTGGGAATTTCCAGGCAGCCTGAATATGGTGTAAGTCTCTAGAAAGAGCAGTAACCCATTTCCTCTGTAGTGCTCCTTCAGATTCAAGACCTTAAAGCACTCCTTTGCTTGGAAGCTATCCCCAGGGATTACTGTTAACTGAATAGCAATTCAGCTAAATCTTATTGCTACAATTTAATCACATTTACCTGAAGTGAAACTTCATAAAAGCATGGGTTGGGCGCATAATGAAAGCGTCTGGACTTCATCAGAATAACATGAACCGGTGAGCATGTATTATGACCATTGTCCATAAATACTGTCTGTGGAGCGGAATTCTTCCTGACCCTTGCTTTATTCTTATCTGGAACTAGGTTGAGAGATAGGAAGAGACTTCTAGTCTTAACTCCTTCTAAATATCAGGGGCTACCGAAAAGAACTTGACTTCTATAAGAAACACAATGTATTTATCAGTTTATAACACCTACAAAAACATTGAATAGTTGAAAATTCTCATCCTTTGTTTACATCTGTTAGTCTCTGTGAACTATAGATATCAATGTGACAACAGTTAGTTATTTTCGCTTTGATAATTTTGTTGTAGATAGAACTAAGAATTATAGAAATCTATGACTAATTTCCAGGCCAGTGTCTGGACAGGTTCTCAGTAGGTTTATTTCCTCTAACTATTCTTCCTTGGCTGAGGTAATACACTTAGAGACGCAAATATGCAATCATCTGTGTACTCAGAAGAAGTCATGATTTTTCTTAATTTTATGTGGAATTCTTTTCTCAAATTTCTTATAGTACCTGTACTTTCCAACCCACCATGCTTAATTTTTTTAAATATAAGTTTTTTGCAAGTAGAACTTTGAGAATCACTGACAGAGTTTTTTTTCTCAAGTAGATAATGGTAGTGACTGAAAATTTCTGGTATGAGGTATACCTGTTCCCCACAACCTTGATACCAGCTTATAATGAAAGCAAATAGAAGACCAAATATTTATACACAGAGACACTAAGCAAAACTTCATTTACATGTGCATAATGTTTCACATATTGTTTTGAAAAATATTAGGACCAAGCTTTCTATCATGTTTGATACTTGAACTGTTGTATGTGAAAGATTAAGGAGTTAAATATGTAACATTTCTTTTCCTCTTGCAGTCAGTACCCAGTCCTAAAGCACTGTCACAGAAATCCAATGCCTAAATGTATCAGTGACAAAAGGTCAGTACTTTACCTCCATCCCTACAGAAAAGAAGCTAGAGAACTTGCAAGATGTATACACCTTTTTCAAAAAAGAATGGTGATATCTCTAAAACACCAGATTTTAGCCAATTCACATATACTAAATATCTTTAATTTTAATAATGAGAACTCATTTTTATTATCATGTTAATTTTTAGCCATTTTCAAAATAAAGAATCATTCATAATAGCCACTATTACAATTAGTAAGCAGTATAGTACTTTTTGAATTATATACCATGCAAGTGTTTGAGGTGATTGCTGCTGGAGTGGAAAGGCTGGTTGATGACCTAAATTATCCATTTTTCTTCTAGGGCCACAGTCTATGTTGAAGTTATTTGAAAGTAAATTACAAATATTTTAATACATCAAGTATTTCCATTGTAAAAGACTGTGTTAAATATAACTAAATAGGTTGTTCTAGGCTTCTTAAAACCTAATATGCACTGCAAATTTCTAAACAGATGATTGAAAGTTTGTTGGTTGATAGAGTAGGAATATTTCCTAAACTTAGTTGACCATGGAACCTTTTTTGGCAGTGTGTCTCATGCACTAATGTTTCTTAGAAGGCATTTTGGAAAATATAAGTCACACTGGCTTTCTTAACCAGATTTCAAGGGGGGAAACAACCCTGAAGGCCAGTGACCTGGGCATAGTATTGTAATAGAAACGAGAAAATAGGAATTGAATGATGCTTGGGAAAGTGAGAAATCTTAAAAAATCCAATTTGACATTTAAAGGAGAGAAATAAAGTAACTTAAAACTTTGGTGTATTTTTAAAACCTTGCCTGTACAGACAGGCAAAACCTTCATAATGTGATTTGATCTTAACTGTGCCAGCCAGCTTTCCCTCACTTTGAAAAACACACCTGCCTTGAACAACTATGAGGAGGGAGATTTATCTCAGCTCTCTGTTCCAGGGCTTTCAGTCACGGCTGGTTGGCTCCATTGCTTTTGGGCCTGAGGCAAGGAAAAGCACAGGCTAGGGGTGGGGCCTTGAAGCACAAGGTGGAACAAAGCTTCTCACCTCTTGGCAGCTGGAAACCAAGGGGGGGGGGGGGTCCTAGGATCCGCCTCAAAGGCCTGCCCCACTGATCTAACCTGCTCCCAAGGGGTTCATTCCCAAAGATTCCAACCCTCACCACAGTGTCACAGCCTGGCACCCAGCCTTCAATACATGGCCTCTGGGGGACAGTTAAGACGTAGGGCATGGCAGTAGCTAAGTGTCTATGTGTTATCATCTGCCAAAAGAGGAATAATATGAAGATAGTTCAGTACAGAATCTAGCAGTAAACAGGTTGTTGAATTCAATCTAATAGCACAACAGTGTATATATAAGTTTAAGATAGGTTGTGTTATACATTTATGTCTATTCTTCGCAACAAAACTCCTCAAATGAATCATCTGTTCTCTGTTTCTATATATTCTCCTCCCATGAAATTCTACACTGAGCCAAGTCTTGCCACAGTCACTAATTGCCTCTACCTACGTGAGTGAATGGTTTTCAGTCCTCTTTTGACCAAGCCTTCAAGCAGCTTTGACACAGGTGATCATTCACAGTGGCAGGCAGAAGCCAGATAGGATCAGCAGTCCCAGCTTTGAACTGACTTCTCAAGTCCTCCAGCCAGACTTCATGGGAAGAATAAAATGTGACTGAGCATGAGAGATGCTTAGGCATATGGATTAGACATAGACAGAGAAAGAGATGTTGGTGGTGTAGATATAGACAGAGATAGATGATGTAGATAGATATGGATAGATAGATAGATAGATTCATGCCTTAGACAATGTACCAAGATAAGATGGATGGTACTAGTATGTATATGTTCAGAACCCAAATGCAGATCCAGCAAATGTAGATCCAGGACATATGGCTTGTTAAAGGCAATTTTACTAAATGTAAGATCGTGCTAGAGTTTCAAGGTGACAGAGCTGGGGTCCAGCTTTTGATTGGAGTTTCCACAATGAGGCAGAACTAAACTCTGCACAAGTAGTGCAATTGCTCCCAACCAAGTTAAGTTTCTCCTGGGGAGAGTGGCAGAGGCAGGCTCAGTAGATAGCACTCAACCTCATGTCTTCCGGTGAACTCTTAACAGGGCCCTCTGTAAATCTTTCTCAATAACTATAGTTTTTATAATATTTGTGAAGTACCTGAGTACTCATTTTCACAATCTCAAGATGAAGCCTTCTTTACTTGACTTCTAGAGCACGGTCTTCCTCTTAGCTCTGGAAAGCCCAGGGCTCCCTCCACTGACCTCTTCTGCCTTCTCAGCCACTTACTAGGTGAGCTCCTTCACCTAGAAAGGTTAAAGTTTATAAGCTGGCTATTCCAAATTGTCTCTATTTCTACCTATGTTCTGAGCTCCAGATTTAAATATTTAGCTGAAACTTGTCATATCCACTAGATACTGTACAAAACAGAGGTCTTCCACCTAATAGGTTCAACTCTGAAATCTTTATATCTCACCCTCACCAAAGCTGATCCTCCAAAAATTTCATTATGGACCAAACCCAATAGATGGCATCATCATCTACCCACCTGCCCATAGCAAAGCTAGCACAATCTTCAACTCCTGTCTTTCTTACTGATCACATTACATCCGTAAAGAACTGTTGTGTCTGCTGGACCTTCACACTGTATACCTCAGCACGGCACTGTCCACCTACTTTGAGCCACCCTGACCTCTCACATGGGTGGTTGCAGTGTCTTCCTACTTGGCTGCAACGGCCCCCTTTTTCACACTTCCTCCCCCCGAGTCTGTGCTCCACACGGCAGCCCAAGGAATCTCTGGAAACAACAACTGGTCCACATAAAGCTATTGAGCTTCACTCACCAATGGATTCTGGACATCGTTAGATCAAATGTAACGCCCTTCACAGAGTCTGCAAAGTTATCCAGGCTGTGGCCCCTGCCTTCTCTCACTTTTCACCACTCACCCCTCTCTCTGACCTTATCATATTTTGTGGAAAAAGGAACTCATTTTTAAACTAAGCTTGTTTGTGAGATGAATAGCACACAGTTCAGTACTGTCAGGGGCAACATAAAATTGGATGTGCTTGTGTACCTAACAGGGCAGGGACAAATGTACTTCAGACTTCACACATGTGTTCCTGGGACAGTATCTAGATGCTGGGTGAGGCTAGGTCTCTCTCTCTCTCTCTCTCTCTCTCTCTCTCTCTCTCTCTCACCCTCACGCCCCTGTTGCTGGGGATTGAATCCAGGGCCTCATTCATACAAGGCGAGTGTTCTACAGGGCTGGTCTCTTTATTTGACTAATTCTTCCCTCTGAATTTTAATTTTATGCAATTCAATTAACAATCAAAGGCACTGATATTTGTACTAAGCATTGTGAAATTGGTAACTGGTTTCTTAGTTTTCTGGTACTATGACAAAATATCTACAACAATCAACTTTAAAGGAAGAAAAGTTTATTTTATTCTGCTGTTTCCGAGGTTGAAGTTCATGTCAGTTGGTCCCACTGCTTTTGGGGCTGTGGTGGGGCAGCATGTCAAGGTAAGGAGTACACAACGGAACAAAGCTGTTCACCTTAAAGTGGCTGGGAAGTGAGAGAAGGTGAGAGAAAGGGGCTACGTTTCTAGTATCCTCTTCAGGGGCACAGCCTCAGTGACCTAAAATTTCTTCTCATGAGACCTCATCTCTTATAGGGTCCTCCATCTTGTAGTCAGGGTTTACACAGGAATAGCTTTAATATAGGACACATAATTTATAGGATTCTTTTATAATATTCACCCAAAGAGTCAAATACAAAAGAGTACAGGAGCTCTGCCTACACACTACAGACTCAAAGAATCCAGCTGAGGGCCTGGATCCTACAGGAATATCCTGCATGACATGGGTCTTCAGCTGAAGACCTAGAGCCCATGGCAATGTCCTCCATGAGTTCAATGGGAGGTTTAGAGCCCATAACAATGTCTCATGCAAGTCTGTATCAAGGATTTACTCTGGGAAGGCCCAAAGATCAGTGGCAGAAGCTAGACAATCTATACCAGTGGGATGAAGGATCTGTGCCAGCAGGCTGAGTGATCTTCACTGGAGTTAGGAAACAACACTCAAGTAAGAACAAGAGCTCCTGCAGAAAAGAACCACAGCCATCCTCAGGGACAGTGAGGACCCAAGCTCCTCTAATGATGAGAACAGCTAGGTTCATATCAGGAAAACCATCACGACAAGGTTTTTTAGGAGAATCAACAGCATGCTATTTTACCCTCCTGTTCTCCTTTGTGCTGTTGATGATAACCCTCAGGTGGGCCTTCCACACCCAGAACTGTGCTCACTTAGTTCAGCTGAGCGTTACAAGTTGACCGGTAGTTAATCCACCACTCTCCACTTCCCAGTGGTGTCACTGGCTGGGAACTAGGCCTTAGAGAGATGCGTAGGCCTTTAGGGAACATTTGAGATCAAACTATAGCAGTCCAGCTTTCCTTCAGGATGAAGTGCACCAATACCTACTAACAAACTATAAGTAACTCACCCAGTTCCTTACTGAACTGCTGCTTCTGTGTTTCACATCAGATTCACCCAACCATTTGTAGGGCGCTGGTAAGAATGAGAAGACTCTGGTGCTGTTCTCTGGGCACAATATATGCAGTACCGAGGGTCCACAAGTTTTAGATTGTAGAAAGTTATTTAATATGTATAACAGATGTATTTATCTTTTTACAAATAGTCATAAAATGTAACATTTTTTGTGGACAATAGGGCTGCAATGCAAAAGTGCCTAAGAAAGCCATTTTAGCCTTGGCTGTGACCCCAGAGGGAGGAATTTCTCCTATCTGCAAATTTCTGAAGCAGAAGGTAGAGAGTGCTACCGAGAGTTGGCCTCTGTGGGTTTCCCCATGGCAAAAGGAAAACATCCTCACAAATAAATGTTTCCTGCCTCAAATACAGGACTATTTTATAACTTGTTGACACAGTTTGGCAAGGAGCTCATTAGCATAGGAAGGTCTGAGAAATGTTCTGTGAGGGGGCAGAACGCCTGGGCTTGATTAAAATAATACGATGCTAAACAGCATCTCTGGCCTGAGCATCTACTTTTCACCCTTTTAGAAATGGGGTGGGTGTCCCAGTCACCAAGAGGGTCTTTACAAAGCGAGAGCGCCCACTAAAGGATCTAATAGTCTCCCCTCCAGGGAAATTTCTGTAACATTTCTTTAAAAATCACTGCCATAGCAAGCTACAATTACTGATGTAAGATATGGTTTAAATATGAAACGTCCCCAAGGACTCCTATATTGGTGGCTCAATCCCCAACACAACACTGCTCAAAGGTCAGGCCGAGGGAAGTGTTCGGCTCATGGGGACACGACCCTGAGGACTATATGTGGTTACCAGTCTTCTGTTCTCCAGCTCTTTGATTAGTTGTCTTCTCCCTGACTGTCAGGAAGTGAGCAGCTGTGCTCTGTAACGCCCTTCCGCTGTGATCTTCTGCCTCTCTCCTGTCTGTAGCAATGGAACCGTCACAGCACAGACTGAAACCTCCAAAACTGTGAGCCTGAATGAACCTTCCCTCCTTTAAGATGACCTTCTTGGGAATTTTGTCACAGTGATGGAAAACTGTTGCAGAACTGTATTCTATCTCTCTCAGTAAAATGATATAGAAGCAAAAGAATACTGAGATCCAGCATTTCCATATCACTTATTATGTCCAGGTACTATGGCATTTTATATACAATTCTTTTCATCCACTTAGTCTTTATCCCAACCCTACAAAGGAGCTATTTTGAGAGAAACTGAGGCTTAGAGAAGTTGGAACACTTGATTAAGAGATTCCAGCCTGCAGTCTGGCTCTGGAGTTTGTGCTAGTGTTAGTCACTGAGTGGAATGTAGTTTTCTAATTAATACTGGAGCTCTAATCAATTTTGGGGATGGTGGCACTGATCTGCAATGACTCATGTCACACGATGAAAGAAGACGCATGACACGAGGAAAGGCTGTGGCCACTCTATTAAAGGCGCACACTGTCTTAAATACATACTGAGAACAAAGGCGTTCTTTACTAAATGAGAACAAAAGTCATTTTATGAGAAAGGAGTTTAAAAGATAGTTTGAGGAAAGTATATATTTTACTTGAGTTGGTAGCATTGAGAACTGGCTCATGGGCTAGAATCGATAGGCTTGGGGACAACTCAGAAAATTTGCTTAATCCTGGGTTATAAAGCTATAGCCTCCCTCCGAGCTATGCCACACTCTATCTGCAGAGTTCTCAGCTGACCTGTCCGGTGGCCACATTTAGTACTTTGCACCTAGGCCCCAAGGCTATGGCCCCCTCCAAGTCAAACACACTCCTTCTGCAGAGCTCAGCTGACTGTCAGGAGGACAGTGCCCAGAGCCTAGACACGAAGTTCTCCATGTGCATATTCTCACTGCTGGCTCCCTCAGAGGAATAAGTAGTTAAAATCACACCTATATATCTTAGCAATACTTGTCCACGTGAACTGTTTAATAGATCTGTATACTTCACCAGCAGTGTTACTTACGGTTGTCTCTTACTGTTTCATAAGGCCCTGGCGGGCAGGGGGGAAACTACTTTATTACTGCTGGGTCAGGAATTGTGCAATCCTAGCTGATTTATGAAGAGCTGTCTTGTTTTTTTTTAAAAAGTTGCCAAATTATGAAGTAAGTAAATTTATGCTTTCAAATGTCACAAGTCTAGATTTATTCATAACTTTGTTTGCTCTGGTGTTACAACATGTTTTTACCCTCTGCAGTGGATGACAGACCCATCTCAAGTAGATTTCTCTCAACAGTTGGATTACTACATAGATTCTCAGGAAAATGGTATTAATTTTCTCTCCCATGCATGTCTCATTACAAAAAAGTTTTAAAATCCTATCAATCTAAAACAAAATAAAATATTTTGTTAAAAATCAAAACAAAACAAAAAAAACCCTACTGATGTCTTAGTTACTTTTCTTTCATTGCTGGGACAAAATACCTAACCCCCAAAATTAAAGGAAGAAAGGTTTATTTAGCTCACAGTCTGTAGTTTTCAGTCCATAATTAGCTGGCTCCAAAGCAAGGTGGCTTGGCAGAGGAGCCAGAGTTCACATCAGTGGAATACAGCAAAAGCAATAAGCACAAGAAGGGGAGAACAAGCCTCTTTTCCTCACTTTTACTGTATGCACACTACCCGCCCCAGGGTGGGTCCTTTACACTCACACCATCTCCTTGCCCTCTGCTTGCATTAGCTCAGGATATTTACAAAGTGAGGACACTGGCCCCTGTCTGAGTCACTTAGTTAAACTTCTAAACTTCTTTATGTCCATACAGTGAATCAACCATTACAATCCACCACTTGTCAAATGCGTGTTTGGATTTTTTTGTACCAGGAATCAAACTCAGGACCTTGTGCTTGCCAGGCAGGCCCTTATGCCACTGAGCTATATCCACAGCTCCACCCCTTGTCAACTTGGCGACCAGACACATTTCTTTAACTTGGTCTCCAGATACAAAGACATGCTCATTCTTATCATGTCACAATTTGAACGTTATAACACAGATTTAGCAGTCCTTAAGAACCAGCATTAAGTCTATCAACATTATATTACATTAGAACCATAACATTCTGCCCCTGGCCCCCTAAAGACTCAGGCACATCCCTTTACACAGAAGGCATTTAGTCCATCTCTAAGACTTGCCAAAGTCCTAACAGTTTCAGTTGCTGAAAAGTTCAAATCCCAAATCTCCTCTGAGATATAAGGCAAACTCTTAGTTACAAGCCCCTGTACAAATGAATAGTTAAACATTTCTAATATTTAATGGCACAAGATAAAAGTTTTCATTCCAAAAGTTATGTATAGGAGAATACGAAGGATTGGGACTAAAGCAAGTCCAAAACTCAGCAGGGTAAAGATTATGTCTTATAATTCCCTGTGTGGCTTCTGAAGCAATCTGTCCCAAATTGTGAGCTCCACAGGGCTTGAAGACTCTACCCCTATGGCACTTCTGTTGGTTATAACTCCCACGACTTCTCTCTTAGGCCCGCTTTGCTCCTTTCTTACATCCTTCTTTAGAGGATCTGGCTTTTCTAAACTTTTGGGGTCTGCATTATACCTTTGGCTTCACCCTCACAGCTTCACACGTTGCCTTCTCAGGAACACACTGCCTGGCTTCCTAGGCTTTCTGAAATTGAGATAGAAGCCTTCTTAACCCCACGACTCTTTCATTCTGCATGTGCCTAAAATCAGCATCGTGTGGATGATGCCAACATCTGCTGTTAGCTGGAGCGGTAGCCAGGCTTTTCTCTCTCCTGGTTGTAGGGGTCAAGTGCCTGGATTACTGAGCACTCTGAATCCAGTTCTGAGGGGCGAATTCTCTATGCTGCCACCATTCTGGAACATGGTACTCTGTGGCTTTCTCCTCAAAGCAAAGTCTTTCTATTTTGCAGTTTTGAGGCTGCAAAGGGTGGAGACTTGCTGCTTCTTGCGATGCTCTCAGGCCATCTTTTGTATTCTTTTGTTGCTTCTCAGCAATTGAGATCTCCTCAGCTCTATCTCAGTGGTCCACAGCTTTACTGAAGCTTCTGTTCTGGCCAAACTCATAACATTTTAAATTATCCTGATGGGATCTTTGCTTTTCATTTTCAAAACAGATCTGGCTAAAAGCCCCCAATAATATCCATGCCACTGCCTCAACATCAGACTGCCTTGAAATTTCTTCTGCCAGATTAATTAGTCTGTCTCCCTTAATCTCAGTCTCAGGCAAAGTCTCTGGACACAAGCAAAATGCAGCCAAACTTTCTGCCAGCTAGTACAGTCCTTCTTCCCAGCAGAGACCACCCAAGCCTGGTCTTTCCTGACAGGATTTGTATGACCCTTCTGGTCTTCTGAGCTCTGAGTAGGATCTCCCACACAGTAGAGCATTCC
Organism: Dinomys branickii; assembly: GCA_004027595.1. NCBI lineage: Eukaryota > Metazoa > Chordata > Mammalia > Rodentia > Dinomyidae > Dinomys > Dinomys branickii. Next base: position 34,981 of record PVLD010013234.1, on the reverse strand, counting down.
AGCTGTACTCTTTCAGGCAACATCTCTCAACCTTTCCAAACTCTTCTCACAAGCCATACCCAAAGGCTCTTGAACCACATGGTTAGGTACAGTCACAGCAACAACCCCAATTCAGTGGTACCAAATCATGCCTTGGTTACTTTTCTCTTGTTATCAGGACAAAATAGCCAACACCCAAGGTTGAGGGAAGAAAGGTTTATTTAGTTCACAATTTGTAGAAGTATCAGTACAAAATCAGCTGGCTCCAAAGCAAGGTGGCATGGCAGAGGGACAAAAGTTCAAGGCAGCAGACTATAGTAAAAGCAACAAGAGCAAAAAGGGGAAAACAAGCCTCTATTCCGCATTTATATTGTATTCAGGCTACTTGCCCTCTGGTGGGTACTTTACACTCACACCATCTCCATGCACTCCTCTTGTACAGACTCAGGATGTGTACAAAGTGAGGACTAGCTGAGTCCCTTAGTTAAACTTTTAAAGTTCTCACGCTGACACAAAGAATAAACCATTACAACTGATTTTGTTCTTTTTACTTTGTAGTTTTTCTCTTTCTCCAATTATGAACTTGAAGAGGTTTGAAACCTCCTCTGTCTTCAGCCATCACTGCTTTGCCCCAGGTACTGCTTGGCCTATGTGTACTAATCCCACTTCTTCTCTCAATCTTGGTGAGAATTAAAGGGCTCAAGGAAGAAAACTGTCCTACTGAGAGACTCTCCCCTCTTCAGGGTCCTTCAGCCATCAGGGAAACAACTGCTCTTTCCAGAAGGCACCCCTCTCAGTCACTGTTTAACCATAGACCCAACGTTGACTGAAGCCTGGGAAAGACAATGTTTCACATCTGTGATGATCTGCCCAACTGCAAATGAAAATAGACCTATGATAAAAGTGTGGACTGTGGAGGGGGAAGCAAAGGACTTTTTATCCAGAGCCATAACAATATGGGGATGCTCTCAGTTCTCTTACTGACATCTCTGTGCATGTGTGCATGCATGCATGCGTTTTATGTACAGTATTCAGTGTATTTTTATGATTGTGAAAATAATACATAGTTACTATATCTATTTCAAAACCAAAGAAAGGCACACATGCATATAAAATAATCCATAGCCCCATTGCCAGTAATGATGCACGTTGCTCAGGTTAATACATATGTCTATATCCATCTAGTCACTGGAAGAAGGGAATGTTCTACTCACTGTTTTGTTGTGTGATTGTTCTTTTCTCTAACATGTTGTGATATTTTTCCATTAAGTATTCTTTACCATATGATTACTGATGTATCTCATTTATAAAGTATAACATAACTAATACAATGTTGCTATCTGGGGGCTAAAATAGTTAGATGTCATCAATTTTACATGTTTTAACTTGTTATTTTCCTATTATGGGATTCTTAGGTTATTTCCAATTTCTTTATTTTATAAACAATGATACAGTGAACATTTGCACATAAATCTCTTTGAAAAACTGTGATTGTTTTGTTAAGATAGATTCCTAGTAGATGCAATTGCTGGGTCAGAGAAGATAGATTATTTTTATGGGTTTTGATACATGAGCCAACTTTCCCTCTAGATAGTGCTGATTTATAATCTTTCTCCAGTATCTTCACAGTTACATTTTTTAAAAACTCAGTTATTGTCTTCAGTATTAACTTTAGTATTAATATCTGAAGTCATGTGACTTTCTTTACTTTCTGAGCATAGTCCTTCAGTTTATATTTCCTAAATAATATGTTCGAGTATGCAGAGCCATTATAAATTCCTAATTCATCTGGGTTTGAGGATAAAACCTGCTTGAATCCAGTCCCCACAGAGAGGGATACTAAAGGAAAGGGAAGAGAGGGAGACCTGGTACAGGAGCACGTGTGTACACACATGGGCGTGTAACATACGAGAGTGACCCCAAATTCCCTCTTCTTCAAATGACAACTGAGTATAAAGGAAAGACGTTACTCTTTCTAAACTACCTGTTCTAAACATTTTTTGTTTGTAATGTAAACCAGTCATAATGGGTCACACACTCGGTTGATAAAACCTGTGTCTGAAGGGTTGCTTGTTCCAAAACCTCATTGTACTTTGGAAATTATATATAGTAAAAGACCTTGGGGACATGGTGGCACTTAGCTTGAAAAATGCTGTCCAAAATATTTTTACTATGAGGCCATCCAGACAATTTACAATCAACATCTTTCCAATGGAAGGAAACCTAAAGCAATTTTTCCTCCATGTGTTGTCTGGGTCAATGGTGCTTCAGTTGCCACTTTCTGAGCTTTTTGAAATTCTTTTCCACACAAATCATATAACTTACCAGCCCCAAATGTCTCATTTTGCAGTGGACCTTATCTAGTAATTGCTACTTTTATAGCTTTCAATTGCTTTGGGGAAATTACTTTTTAGAGGCAAGAAAAGGCTGTTATGATCTTTAGACTCAGATTAAACTACCGAACTTTGAAAGAGAATTGTGCAAGGGCAGGTTTATGACATGATAGCAAATACATGCATGTAACTTATTCTTACAGTAAATGGGCAACATACACATTTTTGAGTTATTTGGTTATTGCTCATTACTTGGATTATTGAATCATATTAAAAATTATAGTCAACATAGTCTTCTTAGAATAGGTTAACTTATGCAAGGTATTTTTCTGATAAAGAATGTATTTTAGACATCATCTACACCATTCTACTAAGCTGTGGATTTGTAAATCTAGAATGACAGAGGAGAGACAACTCTAATTATAAAAGCAGAAAGAAAATTTATAACTTTAAGTATGTTAAAGCAGCATTGAAATAATAATTATCAATTTGGTAAATATTCTTTAAAAGCAGAATAGTGAGACTGGTGTTCTTAAGTAAATGTTAATGGAGGGTGAATTAATAAAACCTTTCTGAGAACAACTTAACAATACACTCTTCATAAACTTAAAGTTTTTATAACTCCTAATCTATTAGTTCCACTATTAGTTCCAATGAGGTGTGTGAGAATAAATTTGTGAACAAATGAATTACAACTTTATTATTTGTAATAATTTGTATTATTATTATTTATTAAAAATTCAGATACTGTCAGAGAAAAGGATAAAACTATTATATCATAGGATACTACATAGTCATAAAACTGCTGTCTTCAAAGAGTTTCTAGTTTTCTAGTTTAGGTATAGGTGGGTAAGTACAGCAATCACAGACTGTTAGGCCCATGGTAACCATGGCACAGAGAACCCCACGAATGAAGATCTGAGTAACTTGCCCGGTAAGCCAAGTAAACCAGCGCAAGAACTAACAGGAAGAGATAGTAAACTAGAGTGAGTGGAGAAGGATGAGAACAACCGAACATCAGTTACCTCCTAGGCCCAAACACAGCAGCAAGGACTGTAATTGATCCCACCAGAACTTTCTGGTAAATTTTCTCAGAAACTGACCCTTGGGCCAGAGATGTAGCTCAGTGGTACAGCACCTGCCTGGCAAGCATGAGGCCCTGAATTTGATTCCTGATACCTGAAAGAAAGAAAGAAAGAAAGAAAGAAAGAAAGAAAGAAAGAAAGAAAGAAGAAAGAAACTGTGACCCACAAATACCTTGAAGAGTACACGCTCAGATGGCATGACCTTAATATAGAAAGTGAGTGGATCTGACAGTGCATAGGGGAGAACAGGTGGTTGTTGATGCCTTACTGTGATCCCCCATGCTGAGCTGGTTCCCTACGACAACCAGCCGTCATATTGGGTGCTGCTTCTTCAGAGAATTGTCTTCAGCCAGCTAGAGTTGCCTCCAGATAGTTTTCTGCCTCTTGCCCACCTGCCACACAGGAGCAGTATGTAGCAAATGACCAATGGGTACAAAATCCAGCTCAACTGTGGGATGAACCAATGACACGGCTCAGTTTGTGCTCCAGAGGGGCCCTGGGGTCAGCCTGAAGCAGGTTCCAATGGAGGCACCATCTCCACTTAGCTTTCTCCTCTCCTCTATGTTGCTGTCATCACTTCCCTTCTCCTGAGATCGCTTTTCCAGTAAATCCTTCACACGAGAATCCCGTTCTCAGGCTCTGCTTTTAGGGAGCCCCCCGCAAGACTTTCTTATTAAGTATAAAGAGTCTGATGTTTCAGGTGGTATTCAGATGGCAATTATACTTCTGTAAAAAGATCCTTTCCACAATTAAAATTGATATATTTGGACCTTTTTTTTTTTTTTTGGTTGAGGTTTTCTGGTGGTTAACCTATCACTCAAAACAGCAGGAAAAAACAGTAAGAGATTTTGTGTTCAAGGGTTTGAGAAACATTACATTGACATGGTATTCACCATAAAGACTGGAAGGCAGTGCTGCCGGTGGCTAAATGTCCTGGCAGGCGTGTTCAAATCTGACCATTGCCTTTCACACCATTAGTTAGGACTTGCAGGTAATTTTTCAGTTTCTCATATGTAGAATATATTAACACATGCCTCACAATCCCAGTACAAGAAATAAATGATGGAATGCAGAAAAACACTTAGCAAAGTTCTAGGCACATAGTATATTTAATAAACCATTATGAGCCAAAATAAATAAATAAAAATTAATGTCTAGACTGCAGGATAAGAGGAGGAGTACTGCTTGATTTTCTTGACAACAGAACTCTCTTACTTTTTACACACACCCAAAGTAACAGACAAAAAGCTTGAAATGCAGTTTCCAAAATGCTGACTGAATGAAACTGGATCCTGCTTCCTCTTCACCCCCCAGAGGGTACTATATCAAGTATCTGAGCTGTGTAAACATCTAAGCAAGATAACTTGAGGCAAATGACCTCAGAACAATCCAGAGCTCTCTGAAAAAAAGAAAAAACCAGCAGCAACAGACACAGAAGCAGAAAAACCATTATTTTAATTTTAAGAAAATAAGTATCTGCCTTCTTTATGTTTTGCAAATCAACATTAATTTTCCATCTTGCCTTGTGACATTCTGCCCAAAATCTTCTCAGCATTTGTTTACTTAATAGGTTATATGTCAATTTGAAAAATGTCAAGCTGGACATGGTGGTGCACACCTATAATCCCGCTACTCAGGAGGCTGAGGCAGGAGCATGGCAGCAAGTCTCAGCCCAGCTTGAGCTATGTAGTGAGTTTAAGTCCAGCCCGAACTGCAAAGCGAGAACCTGTCTAAAAAAAACGTTAATCTTTCTGCCTCTCAGGTCTGGAGATTTTATTTTTATGGTATCTATGGTCTAAGGATAGACCATATCTATGGTCTAGGGAAGGATAGACCATATCTATGGTCTAGGGAAGGATAGACCATATCTATGGTCTAGGGATATCTAGGGATCCTTGAGGAGAGGCTCTGCTCTAGAGAAAGAATTTGGCCCAGGCAGTTTCCGCAAAGCCAGAGCCTAAAGCAGCCACCCTAAGGCACTGTACTGCACTCAGTAAGCATAAGAGGCTGCAAGCAGAATATTTTTACAGAATAAAGACAATAAAACACCCAGAAATCTAGTGAGAAATGTTCAGAAAGAGGGTGTCAACAGGTACTGTATTTGTTTGCTGGGGTTGCCATAAGAAAATATCACAGAGGGGTGACTTAACAAAGATCTATCTTCTCACGGCTCTGAAAGCTGTTAAGTCCACAGTCCAGGTGTCGGCAGCCTTGGTTCCTCCTGAGGCTTCCCTCCTTGGCTCACATGTGGCAGCCCTCCGAGTCATCCTCACATGACCTTTCCCGTGAGCACGGCCTGCTGCTTGCTCCTCCTGTGAGACAGCTGCTTAGATCAGTCAGATAGACGGGCTCGGGGCCCACTCTTCTGTCCTCATTTAACTTCAGTGACCTCTTTAAAGGGCTCTCCCCAAATGCGGTCACATTCTGAGGTCCCGGGGGTTAAGATTTCAACATTTGAATTTGGAGGGGGGCATATTTCAGTCCATAACAGGTATGAAGATGGATCACACATATTTTGACAGATTGCTATAAGCTCTACCTCCTGAAGAGGGTTTGTTAGCCTTGAAGTGTTCTGAAATGTCCTGCAGGCATGCTTTTCCTCTCCCTGCTCCCGGGATAATTCTATCTATGTTTGGAATAATTGTTTCAAGGTCATTTAATCACTATGAAAGGGTGGCTCTCTCATACAGAGCCTTCCCTAAAACGTGGGTCAGATTTATGTCATGTCCATGTAGAGTGTGGAAACTAGAATCTAGTTACAGTTTTATTTCTTTGTAGTAGGGAGAGATGGGGAAAGTTACCTCGTCTGAGGGAAGATGACCTCCGGCCTTCACTTCAGGAAACACAAACATGTTCTGTTTCTTTTATTCAGGTCCCAAACAGATCCAAAGGTTATCCGTGCTTGTTTACACATAGTTCTTTTTATAGATAGGCCTTTTAAAATAATGGCTAGCGTTCAGTGGCAACAGCTTAGCCCGGTGAGAGTGCAGGCTCTGCCACCTAAAGCAGACACTAGAGTTAGTAGTAACACAGAGCTCTCAACAAGGGAAAAAGAAACACAAAGATTCATTTTTTCACTTGCAGAGTTCCTCCTCCCCACATTAAAATGATTCTTTAAAGGAAAATAATTATCTTCCTAGTTCCTCTCTTCACAGATCAGCTATGTTTTGACTGCCTTCACGCCGTCAGACACCAGCAGGACTTATCGGAGAGCAACTGCTATGATCTGAATGTTTTCACTTGTTCTCTAGCCACATGCTGACATTCGTCCCTCAAGGTGATGGTATTTGAAGTTCGAGACTTTTTGTTTTTGGGTGGGTGGTAATCAGGTCATGAGAGCTAAACCCTCATGCATGGGATAAAACGTTCTTGTAAAACAGGCTGCAGGGAGCTTGTTTGTCCTTTGTCCGTGTCAGGACACTGTAAGAAATAACCATCTACGAAGCCCTCACCAGACATCAAATCTGCCTTGATCTTGGTCTTCCCAGACTCCAGAAGCATAGGAAATACATTGTATATAAGCCACTCTCTGTATGGTATTTGTTATGGCAGCCCACACAGCGCTGACTACTAAATTAGTAGTACATCAAACATTAAAGCTAAAAGGGACCATTCCAATATAAACCCTTCATTTTAATATATGAAAATAGAACAAACAAAATTGAGATTCCAGAAATCATAAGCTCAAGTGCTGAGGTAGTCAGCAGTCGTACTGAGTCATTGTTATGTCTCCTCATTAACAGTGTGCTCGCCTAGATCTCAGACAGTGACTCATCTCTGCACATGTCTGTAAACCCCAGATGGCTACTGGGAACAAGTAATACAGATGGCCCCCTGTGGCCATGGGCTCCACACCCCTGGGTCCAACCAACCGCAGGGCAGAGATACTCCATGAAACAGGTGCAACTAAAGATTTACAGACTTTTTATTTTGTCATTACTCCCTAAAGAGTAGAGCTCAACAACTGTTTGTGTAGCGTGCACATTCTACTAGGTATTATAAATAACCTAAAGATAAAGCATAGAGGAAGATGTGTGTAAGCTATATGTAAATACCATGCCATCTGCATAAGAGATGCGGGCAACTGCAGATTTTGTTATCCTGGGGAAATCAATCATGGAATGGACACTGAAGGGTGACTGTACTCTATAAGTACAGATACATCAACAGTGCCATTGCCCTAAATGATGATAAAAATCTACAAGCAGTAGGTCCTTAGTTTTAATATAATTTAGTGAAATAACTTATAAATCCAAAGTTATCGAAAATGCAACCATTTGATTATATTGTATGTTATACTCTAGAACAGACTGAAACTCTTAAAGCTGAAGAGATGATTGAGATTTAGTACCAACTCCTAATTTTGAAGAAAAACAAACTAAAGGACAAGAATATCCAAGACACTCTTATAAAAGAAAAGGAGAAGACTTTTTATAGATGAGTGTGATTTTAAAAAAAGACAGGAAATAGGTTAATGGAACAGAACTCAGAAAAAGATGCATATATAGACACCTGATGTAGGATGGAGGTAGAGGGAGATGGACTAGAAAGGGTGGATTTGTCATGAAAGGATGCTGAAACAGTTGCCTATTCATATGGACAAAAAACTAGCATGAGCTATTGTCTTAGCTTGCTTTGTGTTGCAATAACAAAATACCTGGTGCTGGGCACTTTCTAAAGAAAAAAAAATTGTGATGGATGAAGAGTCCAAAGAGCATGGCACTGACATTCTAGCAAGGAGCCCCCTGGCTGCATCATGCCAGGGAAAGGAGGTGTGACGAGATCCCAGAACACGTGTGCAGGACAGGTCCCACAGCCCTGCACAAGGACTTCTCCAGCGAACTCAAATAGGTTTTCTACAAGATGGCCTAGACCTGATGTCAGCCCGAGGATTGGAAAATAGCAAAAAGGAAAGGCCACACTGGGTTTTGGCCACTGTGTCCTCTCTTCCGTGGCAGCCTGCTCTCAGGCTGTGGGGTGCACTTCTTCTCTTACTCTTACTTGGCCCGAACTCACTCTGCAGTGCCTGTTTGTTTTCCTACCTTTAATAAGGCTTTATACCATTTGCACTTGTCTTGACCAGTGCTTGGCTCAGGACAGAAGGAACCTAGGAACCCTCCAGAAGGGGATTCTACCACCCCAAAATCTGGTAACAGTAGGGCAAAATAGGAGGAAGACTTGCATTAACACAACATGCTTACTTGAGAACTAATTCAGTCATGTGAGACCTAACCTCTACCCATGAGAGACAACATTAATCTGTTAATGATGGTAAAGCCCCTATGATCTAATGACGTCTCTCATATTTTAAGGGTTCTGCCTCCAAATCTCTAACACATGAAAGCTTGAGAGACAAGCCATATCCAAACCTCAGCAGACATCCTACCTTACTCCTTGAAAAACAATCAATTTTAGGTAGATAAAAAGCATAAATTTATGATCTAAGCAAATGCAGATATATATCATGTTCAAGACTTTGAGTAGGAAATGAGACATAAAAACCACAACCATAAAGAAATAAATTAGTGAAATTGATTACATTAGAATTAAGAGCACATGCTTGTCAAAAAGCATCAAGACAGTGCAAACACACACACACACACACACACACACACACACACACTTTATTTGGAACATACAAAAACAATGAAGGACAAGTATCCAGCATACATTTCAAATTTCCTCAAATTCTGAATAAGAATTAATAAGACTCTAATGAATATAACAATCTAACAAATATAACATAAAAATTTGTTTTGAACAGTTAATTGCACATAAGACGGAACCCCACTTGAACAGTAGCATGACAAAAGATAGTCTCATAAGGAAATGCAATTTAAAAGCACAATGATTTCCCATTATAAACTGAGAAGATTGGAGAAACATCTCAATAACACCAAGTGTTGGTGTAGATGCAGGCCACTGGATGCTTTTATTGCTGATACAATTGCAAATTGGTGCCAGCAGTTGGAAACGTTCTTTAGTAAAATGGCATGAGCAGAATCTACAACCCACATAACTGGGTTTGTATAATAGGAGACACGCACAGAATCTATGCATGGGTTTACAGTAACCAATCAGAATTTAGGCTACATTTTCTCATCTCTAAAAATTAAGAACCCACCAGAAGTTCATTAGCAGTTGGGTGGATGAACTGTAGAACATTTACTAACAGAATATTTAAAAAATTAATACAAGCTAATGTTTTATACATCAACATGACGAATTTTACAAGCAGATCACAAAAGAAATCTTTAGTGTATGATTTTCCCTAGGTGGTAAAACTTTTTTTTTTTTTTTTGAGAAAGGGCCTTGCTATGCAGTCCAGGCTGGCCTTGAACTCACTATATATTCCAGGCTGACCAAGCTCACAGGGATCCTCTGCCTCCCAAGTGCTGAGATCATAGGGATGTGCCACCACCCCCAGCAAAATTGTTTGTTTTTTAAAAAGCAAAGAATTAAGTAATACAACAAAAGCCAAGATAGCCGCTTTCTCTGGGAGCATTGAGAACATACAGGCAGGGATTATTCAAGTTACTGGACAAGGTTATAGATCTTGTCGTAATCCAAGGCTTTAAACCTTGTTGGTCTATTAGACCAACACTCTAATTTAATTATAATCTGGTTGATAGTTCCATGGCTTTATGATTACCATTCAATTCCCCATATATGTGGTTTATATTATCTGCTGTATATTTACTTTATAAGGATGAGCAATTTTTCACTGCAAACATTAGATACAGTAAGATGTTCTATGATTTCTACTTGAAAGGTTAATAGAAAGCAATTGTAAAAAAATACTGCTCACGTGTTAATCCAAAATGGTACTAGTTTTATATGTTAAAGCATTTGGTGAGTTGTTGCTAAGTTTTCCTTTAAAGAAAAACAAAAAACAAAAGAGTGTTTTTATTAATGGGTAATTTATGACTTTCAACAAATGTTTACATGGGGAGGGGAACGTAGAAGAGAGGAGGGGGAGAGGAAAGAATAGAAAAGTACAAAACATGAGAAAAGGGGAAATTCAGAAGCAAAGCCTTTGTAAAGGGAAGGGGAGGGGGTTGAAGAGAGAGTAACGCAGTCATATCATGTCCAGGTGCAGATTCTCCACGAGGAATGTGATCGTTAGATGTATCTAAAATGTATCAATAAAATCTGATTAAAAATATGACTCAAGTACTTTGATTTGGACAGTATTTATAAAGATGTGGTTTAGAGGAATGCTTTAGGAATTTTTCCTAATTTTTTTCTCTTCAAGATAGATTCATTCAACAGATAATTTACCTTGCTTTATTGTTTGTTTCTTTTGAGATAGGGTCTTGCAACAGGATAGGCCTGAATTCACTATGCAGCTCTGGCTAGCAGTGAGCTCCTGCCCCTCCAGAAGAGCACGATTGTAAACGCACACTCTACACCTCACCACACCCCGCTCAAAAGGCAAGTGTAGCAATGGCTGTGTTGGCTTCAGTTTTAAAATGTAGTAACTATGTTAAAGATTAACTATTTGGATTTAATGGAGCCGGAACAGAATTTGCTGTTATACTGAGGGGGTTTTGCTTTTGTTGTTGTTTTGTCAGTGATAAAAAGACAAAAAAGTTTAAGGAAAAAAGTTAAGAAACTCAGTATAATGGAAAAGAAGTTAGACTCGAAGTTAGAAGCGCTACGGAGTCAGAGATGGTGCTGTGCAAATGTTTTTCTTTTTTTTTAAAGGAAGTATCTTGGCAGATGTTAAGTCACTCAGCTGTTCAGCGCTGGAAAGAACATCTGAATATTTGAGGCTAGACAAGCAAACAGATCTTTAAGTTCTCTGGATAATCCTGCTGGATGTGTTTGAAGTCTGGGAATGCTTAAGCCTCATCGTTCTGGCCAGACATCAAGCTTTTTCTAAGCACCAAACTCTTCATAACATGTTGCGTGTTATCATCGCGGATCTAAGTCCGCATTATTGTAGCTGTTTTCCAGACAGGAAACCTGAGGTTTACAGAGATTGAATGCCTGCCTAGTTTAATACAGACGGAAAGGGGGAAGGTGTACTAGAGCTTCTCAGACTCTCCTGTGCATGTGAACCCCCTGAGATCTTATCACACAGATGCTGGCTGAGGAGGTTCCGGCAGGAGAACCCCGCTTGTGACAGGCTAGCAAGGACCTCAGAGCTTGCTGTTTCCTGTACCCACACTGAGTGCTGTAGCTTCTCAAGCCACACTATGTGGAACTCTGACGTCACCAATGTGTGATTTAATAACATGGGACAATTACATTACTTTTCCACACCTATAAAATGAGAGTTTTGACCTAGTGTGGCACCACATGCCTATAATTCTGGCCTTCCGGGAGGCTGAGTCAGGAGGATCACAAATTTGAGCCCAGTCTAGTAACTAAAGGACTTATAAAAAATCAGTCCCAAAATGAAAGTATTTTTTTAAAGGATTGAGCATGTAACTCAGTTCAAAAACCCTGATTTCAATCCCTAGTTCAAAAATAAATACACAAGTGAGAGTCCTAGTGAAACAGTTACCACCACCATACGAACAGAGCCTGTCGTCTCACAAAGCCAAAGAATGAAATCACAGAAAGAAAGGCAGTTAAAGGCAAAATGCTTATTAGAAAATAATAAGAAAAAAAGGCTCCCAGTCTCTGGAGGTGTCCCAGGAAGTGGGGTGTCAATGTGCACTTTTGTCTTGGTCTTGCGTGGATAAGCAGAGTCTGGGAACTTGTTCAGTTATCCACTGATCACATATTACCAGTGACTCCACGGGTTTAGATTAACCAATTGGGTTTAGGCTGTGTAATACAGAATTTAAAGAAAATTAGTTACTCAGCTGGCAGAGTTCAGAGGAAACCTGTTACTCTGCATTCCAAAGTTCCTGGGAACTCAGCCCAGTGGTAGGAATTATTAACCAACAGCAAATTCTGCTGAAAAAGTTTCTTGCCTGAGAGTAAGGATTCTTAAGTCATTAGCATTTTCCCTGTTTGCTTTTACGTTTCTAAGCCCGACTGTCAACATAGCTTGAATTAATTTTCCTTGTAACCAGGCTACTCTATTCCTGGTTACAAGGAATTCCCTGTTCCTTGCTGGCTGCCTACTTGTAAGCTAAATAGCTAAGCTGCCACTAGGTCCTACGTCTCACTGTAGAAGGTGGCTGTGAAACTTAAAGCCGCACCATTCATTCAAGGGTTTAAAAGAGTGCCTGGTACTTAGTAAGCATCAACAATATTAGTCACTTTTAGTAAGTAGTGGCTGGCTATTCTCTAGTGAGAAGGTGTCAGTTACTGGAAAGAACTAATAAATTATACCAGAGAGCCATTAGGGAAAATTAGGAAAATTTCTGACCCAGGACAGCAAGGAACTCTGCTGCTGTCTCTCTTCATGCTCCTCTCACGTTTTACCTGATCTTATCAACTTACCTAATATTATAGAAGAACACTTGATTTCCAGAGCACTTATACAGGGGGTAATCTCCCATGCCTTTTATAAATCAAGACAAATTTTTCTAGAAATGCCACTAAGGCTGAGAATTCATCAAAGAATTGAAAACTGCCTCTAATCCAGACTAGCAAATACTTTATTAATAGTAAGCACTTTAAATAGCCCCCTTTTACATATATAGATAATTTTGAGGTCAAAATCCTCTGTTAAACAGAGTCACTAGGATGGATTAACTAATGGGCAATTTGTGAAACCCAGCTGAACTCAATCAGCATGGTACTGGAGTGGAAGGCGCTCCTGAGGATTGTCGCTAACAGCATAAAAAGGAGAACTGGAGGGGAAGAGAGTGTGCTGTTGATTCTCCTGGAGAAACTTGTCATCCTGATATGAACTCAGCCTTTCTCTCCATCAGAGAAGCTTGGGTCCTCACTGTGGCTGAGGATGGCTGTGGTTCTTTTCTGGGTGGAGCTCTCTTCCTTACCTTGAGTGTCATTCCTGGCTCCAGTGCAGATCCCTCAGCCTGCTGGCACAGACCCTTCATCCAGCTGGTGCAGACTTTCTAGTGTCCACCACTGACCTTTGGGCCTTCCCAGTGCAGATCCCTGATACAGACTTGCATGAGACATTGCCGTGGGCTCTAGGTCTTCAGCTGTACCCATGAAGGATATTGCCATGAGATTCATGCCCTCAGTTGGATTCTTTGGGTCTCTAGTGTGTGGATAAATCTCTCATATTCTTTTGCATTTGACTTTTTGGGTGAATATTATAAAATCCTCCCATAAATTATATGTTCTATATTAAACCTTTGCCACTGTAAACCTGACTATAACAGTCACGGACTAAAGGTTTTGGGGAGAGAGGCAAATGAGAATTCCTATTAAGGGCTGGGGATATAGCTCAGTGGAATAAGCGCTTGCCTAGCAAGTGCAGGGTCCTGAGTTCGATCCCCAGTACCGCAAAAAAAAAAAAAAAAAAAAAAAAGAGAATTCCTATTAAAACCTGGTTATTTCTTCCTCTAAAAGCTGCTATAATACTGTTGTCTAATCGCTGAGGTTAAAGCTGTGGCACAATCTTTGTGCATTCCTTGCCTTAATCCTCTTCCTCTGTCATGTAGTCAATCCCAAAGATTAAATTTGGTAAGTTTAGAAAGGACCTTATAACACTAATAAGGCTTGCCTATGTTCAATGAAGAGATAAACTAATTCAATTATAAAGATATTTTCTAAACAAAGGTATGCCTCTCATTGCTGGGTGGGTAAGAATTGGTTGTGTCTAGCAAAATGAATAGTTTTAGGAAATGTCAATTAAAATTTTCAAATTAAGCACAGTTTATATTAAAAATAATGTGAGTAGATATGGGCATTCTGTGTCATTTTAAAAAGAAACTGATATTTGTGTACATGTTAGTGAAAATAAGATATTTTAAGAACTTGGCATGTTTTACTCCTTGGTGCAGTTTATATACAATATCATTTTTCTTCAACTAAAACTGGACTTTTTAATTAGGGCACAATCTCAACCCTGTGTGGACACAGATTTTTACCCTGCCTAGACCTATTTCACCTATAAGTGTAAAAATTATTTGATTTTATAACTATCATATTGTTTGCATGGGTGAAAGGTTGAGTATATTCCAATAAAACTGAAAAAAAAATCAAAATTCTGTCAAAGAGATTCATTCATCTATTATTAAGTGGGATGGTTGAAAAGTAATAAAAACCATACCCAGAAATCTACTCCTACTTTCACTGAGAGATTTACCCACGACAACTAGATCAGAAGTGGCTCAGTTACAATCTTATGATTTTTAGCTTTACCCCTCCTGTTACTGTTGAGGCTGTGTTACCATTATAGTTACAAGTGCTAACGACCAGCCCCACATTACAAGTTTTATAGATCCCAGGCCCTTTTGTCTCTGAGGTTCCTTCTTACATAAAATTATTAACAATTGTATTTTAGGACAATGTTGGTAAAAAATATAAATCTGGCTTGATTCACTATTCTATACTTTTCATTATTATGTTATTTTTTTCTTCTAATTTTAAAAGAAATTGAAATTAAAACATTTCTAAGGACACCTAAAAGTTTTAGGAGCCTTGGACACTTTGCCCAATGTTCCTAAGGGGTAAGCCAGCCATGCTAAAAGCAGCTAACTTTTGCTGAATCCCTTATTACTGTCAGGCATTATGTTAAGCTAGTTTCATGCATTGCAATAATTTACCTCCATAAATGTCTTATGACATAAATACTTGTGTTATTCTCACTTTACAGATGAGAAAACTAGAACCTAAGAAATTCATAATGGAGGTGACCACAGAGCCAGAATCAATCCAGCCATTCCTGATTCCAAAGCCCATGAAAATCTTCATCATATACCACATTTCATCCAATACTTGGTAGTTCAATAGGTCCCTAACCCAGAGAGTGAACTACGTACTACCATAAACTAGCAGTCAAGGCATCAACAGACCATTTCTGAGCTATAAAACACTATGCTAACTTCTATATCAGCTAAAAAATCACTGAAATACCAAAACACAAATTATCAGTCATCTTGATAACACAGAAAAAGCCTTTGACAAAATCTAACATCCTTTCATGATAAATAACAATGAAGAAAATAGATGTAGAAGGACCTTACTTCAATCAGATAAAAGCCATTTATGACAAACTTACTGCCAATATCATATGAAATGGGAAAAAATTGAAAGCTTTCCTCTAAACTCAGAAATAAGACAAGGATGTCCACTATCACTCCATGAGAAATTAGCAGAACAATCAAGTGAGAAAAAGAAAGAAAATGGATATGTGTAGGAAAGGAAGAAGTCAAATTATCATTATTTGTAAATGACATAATCTTCTACATAGAAGACCCCAAAAAATCTACCAAAAGTCTCCTAGAATTAATAACCAAATTCAGCAAGCTAGCAGGATACAAATTCAATAGCATTACTGTATGCCAAGAATGAAGACTCTGAGAAAAATATAGTTCACAATAGCACCAAGAAAAATTCAATACTTAGGAATCAACCTAAGTAAGAAAGTGAAAGAACTCTACAGTGCAAAGCACAGTACTCTGAAAAAGGAAATTGAATAGAGCATCAGAAAATGGAAAGGTATCCCTAGTTCACAGATAGGAAGAACCAATATAGTCAAAATGGTCATACTTCCAAAATTGATACAAAGACTTAACACAATCCCAGTCAAAATTCCAACAGCATTCTCCACAGAACTGGAAAAAAATCCTAAAATTAATATGGAACCAGAGGAGACACAGAAGAGCAAAAGCAGTCAGTCCTGAGTACCAAGAGCAAAGGAGGGGGCATCACAATCCTGAGTCTTAAGTTATATTACAAAGCTACACATATAAAAACAGCATGGTATTGGCACAAAAAGAGGCAGGAGGATCAATGGACCGGAATAGAGAAAGGGGAAACAACCCAAAGCGATTCAACAATTTGATTTTTTGACAAAGGAACCAAAAACATGTACTAGAAGAAAGATGGCCTGTTTAATAAATGGTGTAGAAGATTGAATCTAGGATCATATCTCTTACCATATAATAAATTAAAATAAAAATGGATCAAAGAACTAAATATAAAACAGAAACACTTAACATGCTGAAAAATAAAATAGTGCAACTCTTGAAGTCACAGGTATAGGCAAGAACTTTCTGAATAAAACTCTGGTAGTAGGGGAAATAGTACAGAGAATCAACATATGGGATCATATTAAATCTGAAATGTTTTGCAAAGAAAAAAAAGAGTGAAAAGACAAACTACAGAATGGGAGAAACATCTATTCCTCAGAGGACTAATATCTAGAATACATAAAGAACTCAGAAAATTAGATCCCCAAAATAAAAGACCCAATCAAAAGTGGCATGGGAAATGAAAGGCACTTCACAGAAGAACTACAAATGCCCATTAAAAAGCACATACAACATGTTCAACATTGCTCACCATTAGAGAAATGCAAATTAAAGTAATACTGAGACTCCATCTCACCCCAGAAAGAATGGCCATCATCAAAATATAATAACTAATTCTGGCAAGGCAGCAGGAAAAAATGAATCTTTCTACATTGTTGGTGGCAATGTAAACTAGTATAACCATTATGAAACTTTCTCAAAAAACTAAAACTAGGCATTCCATTTGACCCAGTTATTTCCCTTCCAGGTATCTTACTGAAAGAATTAAAGGCATTATGTTACAATGATGTATGCACACCCATATTTATAGCTGTGCAATTCATATAGCTAAATTTTGGAAGTAGCCTCTATGTCCACCGACAGATGAATGGAGAAAGAAAATGTAGTATTTACACACAATGGAATACTACTGTGCCACAAAGAAAGATAAACTCGAGTCATTTGTAGGGAAACAGAACCACCTTGAGACCATAATGTTAAATAAATCAAATACATAAGCTTAAAGGTCACATGGTTTCTCTTCTACAAGAAACCCAATTGGAAGTAGGGAGATGGATCTTTCTCAAATGGGAAGGAGATCAAGAGACTGAGATCAGGGGAGGGAGAAGAGGGAAAGGGGATGAAAAAGGAATGTAGAGGTGTTAGGTACACGTACCAACTTCACAAAAGAAATGTAGACATCATGTCCCGCAAACATGTACTGTGGAAATTAAAGCCAGGCACGGTGGTGCACGCCTGTAATTCCAGCACTGGGGAGGCTGAGGCAGGAACACCATTGCTAGTTCAAGATCAGCCTGGGCTACAAGTGAGCTCAAGGCCAGCCTGAATGGCATAGCGAGACCTTTTCTCAAAAAAAAAAAAAAAATTTGGCAGGACCGCAGTTACTGGTCATGATTCCAGTGTGATCTACCTGACTATTCATATGCCAAAAGTGTTCCCTGAGAAATAAAATCTAGAGTTGTTGGAATGTTTGTTCTTCAAATCCAGAATTATTACTATCATAAAAATAAATATTCTTTAGAGACTCTCTCATGTCAAAGCCACTTTGACACTCTTGACATTTTCAATGTATACTCGTCATTTCTGGACATTCCCTGGACATTCCCTTTCCTATCCCTACCTGTAAGGTTTTCATATTCTCTCTCTCTCTCTCTGTCTCTCTCCATCTCTGTCTTTGTCTGTCAATCTGTCTGTCTGTCTCTCTCACTCTCCGTGTATCTCCCTATGTACCCATGTAGCCCAGACTGGCCATCAGCTTGCGATCCTTCTGCCCCAGCCTCCTGAGTGCCGACATTATGGACATCTGCCACCACATTCAGGTGTCACATCACCTCTTTCTGAGAAATTCTAGTAGGCAAGATCCAGAGATTGACCAGATGATAAACACTGACCTCTGTGCAGAGCAGTAGTATTATTTTACAGGAAATAAACAGGCAGAGTTTAGTAAAGGAAAAAGAAGATATAAGAAACCTCTAGAAAATAATAAAATGACTGCCATGACTCAAGCAAAAAAGACCAGCCATCCATTTAAGTCAAGGGACAAACAAAACAACTCAACCTGAGTTTCCCTGAATGCAACTGTCAAAATGATTAACCTTAGTTCCAATCAGATATAGCCACCTCCATTAGCTAGATAATGGAGGAGCAAACAGATTGTGTGCCTTTTATTTCCTGGCCAATTACATATCCCTATTTTCCTCAATATTCAATGGAAGTGACCTAAAAGCTTTTCAGGCCCCAGTCAACAAGACATCTAGGACAACAACCCTTCAAAAATTATTTTGTTCCCTCACTTCTTTGTGGGGAAAACATCCCACAGCCAAAGTGCAGTGCTGTGTGCTATAGAAGACATTGTTTAGTTGGGCTCTTTAGTAGGAAGAGAAAGAACATTCATCTGATTTCTGGCCTTCCAGTTGGACTTCCCTTTCAAATAACAAACAGCTTAGTCCATTTTCTGGAAATGACACTGAACTCTTAGTGAGTGAAACTCTTCCTACAATAGAATCTGTATTTTAGCCACTGTACCTGTTAAGTCTGAAAGTGAAACCAAACTTATTTTTCTTTTAGTTAAAATTCTACCTGTGAATATTCCATAAGAAAAGAGGAAATAAGAACACGGTAGCTCCCCCCAGGAGGCCTAAAATAGTCTTTTCCCTAAAGAAAGAGGAAAGTCTACAAAATGCACAGAAACTTACTAGAGGCACTTACGAATTTGCAAAGTTTATGAACATTTGTTAGACATCATCTTAATACTGAGACACTGGCATAACAGATGAACACAGAAGGGCTCTTTCTGCCAGTGTCTCACCCTGTCTGGCCGCTAAGACTTGCACAGAAAAGAAACAATATGATCTAGGGCGGATATTTACTTATTGAGAAGCCCACAACACATCATCAGCTTAAGAAACAAATGTTTTAGTGTTAGATCTTCCCTCTGACATGTCCAGGCAAAATGTAATCTTCAGGACCTAGCATGAGCCGAACTGCCGAGCAGCTGAATCATGGAACTTCCAGGGCACTGCTTCTGTTTCCCAGACCCTCGAGGCCTGTCATCCAGGGCCAGGCCCCGCCACCTGCAGGTCCGAGGCCACCTCAGCCCACCCATATGCACTTCCTGGTCCTTCTTCATCATCCCCTACTTAAACCAACAGCTCTGGGTCCAAGTGCTCCACTTAGGGCAGACAGCCTGGGGAAAGGCGGGGAAAGTCTTACCATTGTCATTTGTATCCTTGGGCCTACTGCTTGAGTCTTTACAGAACAGAAATTGAGGTCCTTAATGCCCTGACCAAGAACACATAGCTCCTTTAATCTCTTTCTGAGGTGCAGGTTTAGGGGGCTCCTCCATCATTTCCTACTTACAGTGTGTGGCTCCTGTGCTGGACCACAGAGGACCATTTCTTAGGAGAGGAAAGAAGAGAGCAGTAGCCAGTGGAACAGGGCCACGACCAGGTTTGATCTTCTGGGCCGCAGTGAGGTCCACGCCTAGAGCCTGTATCCTGCCTGTGTGAGAGAGGCCGAGCTACACCACCACTTCCTCAGAAGGGCTGACGGTGTCACATCCACACTGCTTCTGTTTGGATCTTTTAAAATATCCACAGGGGCTGAGGGTGTTGCTCAGTGGTTCAGCCCTTGTGTAGCACTCATGAGGCCTTTGGTTTGAGCCCTGGCACTGTTAAATAAATAAATGTATATATACATATAACATATTAGGGGTAACTTGCTTCATGTTTCCTCAGACTTAACAAGTAGGTGCTATTTTGGGAAGCTGTGCTCTGGAGGGGTCATGGTAGTTCCTGTCTCTTTTTGGAGATCATCTTAACTCAGTTCCTGCGGAGAAGTCCCAGAACCAGCCAGAAGAGCTAAGGAGGACCACTGGAGAAATGAGCCTTTATCATAACTTCCTCTTTGTGGTGAACCTAAGAGCTGTCACAGGGCTGTGTTAGTACCCTGTCCACATCTCCATCACTGGTACCCTCACGCATCACAATGACGCAAACTGCGCTGGAAACAGAGTGCTCAACCTACAACTTCACCACCACGATAAGTACTTTAACCCCCTCCACTGCACTATTTCCATCAAAGACTACACAAACCACACCTTTCCAGAAAGGCTGTAGCCCTTCCACCTTCAATGTTATAGCTTTGCCATCTTTGAGAGGCTTCTTTTCGGTTGAAAGGCCATTTGTTGATATTTTCAGGTGTTTCCAGTTTTTATTTCCATTAAAAAAAACTCTACTCATCTACTCACTGATATAACCAAGCTTTGTTGCCAAGAAAGTCATATTTTCTGTGAAAAATCGTATTTCCTAGAATGATTCTGTTTTATATCTAATAGTATTAATAGCACCCCCTTTAATTACCAAAGTTTGGGAGAGGAATAATCTGGTCATTTGGCAAGTGGCATCTGGGAGGTGGTTAAAGAGAGCTGTTTGTCACTTCTCCCTTCCACAAAAAAGAACTGAAATAAAGAGTAACTAGCTGTATTCTGACTGGAGTGATTGAGGAAGAATGCTGGAAGCTATGAGGTGTATCTGGAGAGAGAAAGCCCGGGCTAGACATGGGAAGGGGAGAGTGGGTGGCCTGCCTCTCCCACTGACTCTGCACAGATCAGCTTGGAGCCACGATGAACTTCTTTTTACAGGGAAAAGACAAGCTGGAGGTTCCCAAAAACACACACCAAGTGCCCATTGCCATAGCAGATGGCTGCCCAGGGGACTCACAGAGGCACTGGGGACAGTTTGGAAAGTTACCTGAAGTGTGCATGTCTGTATTACCACAGAACAAGAGCCCACACAGTACAGTTCCTATCTGCCTGTGACAGCGCATTGCTCTCTTGAAATTGGAGCCACTGTGACCGTGAATACAACCCAGGGGCTGGAGGCAACCGTGCATCTCCATTCTTGAAACTTCTTTCCACTAAGCTTACATAGCTGGCAGCAGCACTGTGACCCAGATGCACAAATCCCAGGCCCAGCAGAGGTCAAGATCCTGGCTTCTACCCTTATGGTACCCCCACCCCCAGGGAACTGGTGGCCTTGCTCAGATAGAAAACTGATGCATAACGGATAGCCTATGTTTCACTACACCTCACCTGCCAGCCAGCCAGGTATTAACTCTGCTTCCTCAGAGTCTTCCTCCAAGCTGCTGGCCTGCAGAGGAACACCAGCACACACCCAATCCAAGCCTGCTAGTCATCCAACCTCACTTCCTGGGGAGCGTTCTACAATACCAAGCTGGCCCACAGTGACCACGCTCACCCAAATCTAACCAAGCATCAGCCACTCTAATGTAGAATTCCTTCACGCTTTGCTTTTCTGAACCTTTCTTTCTCTTTTATTTCTGAAGGCTATCCTTGGTTGGTTCAGTATTTTTGAGTGGCATTTTTTTTTTCTTTCAGGATTCTGAATATATCATTCCATTTTCTCTTGGTCTCTAAGATTTCCACCGAGAAATCTTCTGTTGGTCTAATAAGGATTGTCATATATTACTTGTCATCTTCTCTTGCTGCTTTTAGAATTCTCTCTTTGTCTTAGACTTTGATATTTTGATGATAATGTGCCTTGGAAAGAATTTGGGATGCTCTAAATTGCGTGGATCTGAATATGTTTCCTAGTACAGTGGTACCTCCGATCATGAACTTAATTTTTTCACAATTCTGTTTGCAAACTGAACTGGACAAGAATCAAATCAAATTTCCCTGCAGGGTCAACACTGAACTTAATCGTTGACCACCGTTCCTCCTCCTATTCAGTTTGCAGCAAGAATTATGGAAAGAATTAAGTTCATGAACCAAGGTACTACTTACTGTACTGGGGAAATTTTCAGCCATTATATTGTTATGTATATTTTGTGTGTCTTTTCCATTTCTTCTTTCTTTGGAATCCCCATAAAGCAAGCATTTATTGGCTTGAGTTCTATATACCTCATAGGCTCTCTTTATTTAAAAAATTTTTTTTCTCTTTTTCCTCTGGATGGAGTAAATCACAAGATCTATTTTTAAGTTCAGAAATTCTTTCTTCTTCTTCATCTATTAACTAGTCCGTTGTGCCTCTCAACTGTATTTTTTTATTTTTTTCATTGAGTTCTTCAGCTGCAAGACTTCTGTTTGGATTTTTTTTTATGGCATCTAACTGTTTATTGAATTTTTCATTCTGATCATGAATTTTTAAAGTTTCCTTGAATTGCTTGTAGTCAAAGTAGTTTGATTTATAATAACCTTAAGCTGAAGAAAAATCTCTATTAGCCATTAGTAGGAGAATGGATAAAGGCATTATAGCCTACTATTAATAAAAAGGAACAAATTACTTACACATGCAGAACAACGCTCTGTCTAGCACATTAGTAAAGCAAGCTTCAGGAGGTGTCTTGGTAGGTCATGGAAGTGTGACCTTGGGTACTCTATCAGGGCCCTTGTTCTGCTTTTCTGGCACTTTCTCTGCTCTGCTCCCTGGCCACCGGGAACTAAGAGCTTTGCTCTCCCGTGCCCTTCCACTATCTTGAAGCTAGCTGACTATGGACTGAATTTCCCCAAAGGGTGAACTAAGGTAAACCTTTAAGTTTGAGTGTCGAATATTGTGTCTTAGCAATGGGAAACTAACCAATGTACTTCCTTATTTTAAAATGCTTTGGAGATTAAATCCCTGATAATGAAATTTCAATAAGAAAGACAATTTTTAAAATCTTCATAGGGTGCCAAGGATAGCAACCCCTTCTATTTACACACACACAAACACATAAAACCTATCCTTAGCAGAACTAAGTTCTAGAAATATGAGTCCCCTTTGTCTCTTTGTCTAATAAAAACAATAATGCAATCTAATTCCTCCACTCTGGTTAATTAAAGTTATTTCCATATTTACATTCAAAATAATATCTTTAAATCAGAAAGAAAGATTTATCACCTTTTTAAGGAACTCCATGTGGCTAGAAAGCATGTAAGAGATTTCTTCCTAGGTTTTGGAGAGAGTGCTTAAAATTTCCTCTTTTACATTTACTCTTCAGATGCCAGTGCTACCTGAAGGAGGAAGAGCCTGCAGAGACCGGAGATTACAAAGTGCTACTCAGTCATCCAACAGCATATATGGTAGTAGAGTGCAGCAGGCTCTGTGCAGGAGCTAGCCACAACATATATGACAAAGTCCCCACTTTCATGCAACTTACAGTCTCATGAATGGGGTGACCATAAAATAAACAACTATATCCACAAAGAGTAACAAATACTGGCATGACTGCGATAAAAAATAAATTGATAGGTTCTTGCCCGGCACTGAACACAACTTCCTCTTACCCTCCCGTGTGCAAGGAAGGCCCCAGTCAACTCTGATATGTCACTGAGCCTGTCCCTCAAGCTCCATCTCCAGAGTCCTCATAAAGTCCCAGCCTCTTCTATCTGCCCAGAGGAGCCCCGAGCTGCATGCTGTCCTCTCCTCTCCAGGTCCGGAGTAAAGGCGTTTTTCTTCTTTTGTGTCTTCTTCTGTGCCCTAACCCTAACAGAAATCCTCCTACATTGTTGGTGAGAATGCAAACTAGTACAACCACTGTGGAATTCAGTGCGGAGATTTCTCAAATAGCTAAAATTAGAAATTCCATATCACCCAGATAAGCCCTTTCTTCCCCAAAGAATGTGATGTGTGCATCACACATCACACTATAGTGATACATTCACATCAATGTTTATAGCAGCACAATTCATAATAGCTAAATCCTAGAAGTAGCTGGTATATCCATCAACAGATAAGTGGAAAAAGAAAATATGCCACTTACATATAATGGAATACTACTTGGCTATAAAAAGGGATGAATTTGAGACTTTTAAAGAGAATAGATACATCTGGAAAATATAATATTGAAATGAATCATACACATAAGAGTCCAGCAGAGAGAGGGTGAAGGGAGAGGGACGGGGTAGGGAAAGTAAGTAGAATTAAGATACGCCATGTACTTGAGCCTAATAACCTCCATGGACAGACACATTATATGTCATAAACATGAGCTAAGAATTATAATAATGAGAATGAAATGAGGAAAAGGGATTTAGAGGCAGAGGGAGGGACATGGGTAGAACGGAGACAGAAGAGGCAGCAAGCTATACATTATGTACAGGGACCCACTCCCCAAGGCGGATGTGAGCATCAGGCCCTGCACACATGTACTAATAAAATTTTTAAAAAGAAGACATTAAAAGCTCTCTATACTGACTTCCTCTAACTTGCTGTATAGCATTAACCTAGGCTTGTCTTTGTTTCTGCACACCATACTGCCTGAAGGTTGAATGCTCTTGGCTTGAAGTCACTGTCACAGATGCCCATGTACTTCTGTTCCCACCCCCATGTCTTGCAAGAGTTAAACTATTCCCAGGACTGAAAATCCTAGTGCCTGGAATTGCATAATTCAATGAAACACTGTGAAATTTGAATTGTTTTTCAAAACCAATTAGGTTGAATGTTTTGGGAAGACTTAATAAAGAAGTTAGTTCTTTTTCTAAAGAAGCTGAATCCTGATTCACAGGTGTTGTTACTATGTGATACCAATGAGCAGACCCATCCAATACTAATAATAGCTTTGGCTCTATATCATTCAGATTGAAATAAAATGAATAAGCTATATGCACATCAATTATTATAATTCTCAGATATAATCACCTTTTAAAACTAACGACTGCTGCTTCTAGTCAAATTGGAGGAGAGACCTGACTGTAATTCCTTATACAGACACACACTAGGCAACAAGCGCTCCATCCTAGAGGTGACAACAGGTATGCAGGTGTGAGGAGGGCAGAAGTCTGCACCAGGCAAGACATTTCCTGGGAGAATAAGGCAAACAGGCTGGTAGACCACTACAGGGGACAGGTGAGCTTTTATTTAAGGACTACAGGAAGGTACTGGTAACATAAGGCCATAATCTTATTGTCACCCACTTCAGGGCTAAGTTTTTCCCAACACAGAGGAAAAGGATTCTTCTTCCTGGCTCCATGACTAGGACAGGGAGGGAAAGCGGTAAGGATCAGGAGAGCTGTTTGTCTTGGATACTACATTACATCTGGTGGAACTTTTGATGTCATCTCCATATAAAAGTGAAAAAATAATCCTTTGGTTTTCTTTTATATTAAAAGAATTCATTTACTACAATTATCATTTAATTTGTGCTCAATTCGTGAAATGCTCTGGTCTTTTCTTCATATTTTAATACTTTAAGAAGCTCAAAAGGGAAAGGTAGCTAAACCTTCTCGGAGTCTTGCAATCTCTCTAAGCACCCACCTCTTCACTTGGCCACAGGATGGACTGCCTCATCCTTCACATCGCAGACTTCTCATGTTTCCCCTCAGCCACAAGAGAGAGATGTTTATGATGCCCCCATTTCATATTCTTTTATTGCTGTATCCTGCCTTTTACATGTGTTGTAACCATGATGTTTGTATTTCTGACTTGTACGAGGATACTGGGACTGTTTTCTTAGGTCTGCTCACCCATCTTTGCCATTTTACATCTGTTTCTTTTCTGCCTGGCTATGTGTTTTGTACATTCATCTTTTCCACTGAAAATGGACTTAAGAAAATATGTTTAAAAGTGTTAGGTTCACATAATGTCTAAAACTTTAACAAAAAGAAGATATCTTGTCAATTTACCTATGTCCAAAAGGAGCTTGAATTTTAAAATCCGACAAAAGCAAACATAGGGTTTGGAGAATATTTTCTTAGATGTAGCTATAGATGACTCATCTACAGAAAGAAGGCAGAACAAGAAGTAATGGTTCATTGGTGACCAATGAGGCATGACTGAACTCAGAGCAACAGCTGGCATGTACTCTAGACCAGGGTCCCAAATACAGGTGCTGCTACATTTTGTATGTGAAATGTTTCTAAAAGTCCATGCATTAAAGTCCATGCTTAGTAGCCTGTGGTGATTCTGGGAGGTCATGGGGGCTTTAGGAGGTAGGATCTAGTGGGAAGATGTTAAGTCATTGGAACAATGCCCTTGAAGGAGAATTGGGACACTGCCACACACCCCCCCCCCCCGGGATATCTTCTCCACTTCCTGGCTGGCAGGAGATGAGTAGTTTGCTCTGGTATATGCTTGCACCATGATATTCATCCTTGCAACAGGCCCAAAGAGAATAGGGTCAGTCAACCACAATCTAAAATAACCGTGAGCTAAAATAACCCTTTTCTTCTTATGTTAGGTATTTTGTCACAGCAATGGAAAACTGACTAACATAGGTTCCGAAGGATCTCTTGAAGTGTTTTCTGAAAATGTAGATTCCTAGGGCCACTATAAGAAACTCTGATTCCATGGGTCCAGAATAGATCACAAAATGCTGACCAAATATAGGGACTACATAGAACTTGGCGAGCATATGGTGCCTCGTAGCTGAGAAGCATGTGCAGCCCAAGTACGTAATTCTCTGGCTAAGGTTTCAAAAATGCAGAAATAGGCAGAGAAATAAAATCAAGGTTTTAGCTAACTTGACTACAGTTCTCTTTCATCAAAATAAAAATTATTTTCTCCTAACCTAAATTAGAATGAGATGAGCCAATCAAACAAAAGTGTTTTCTTAAATAGTTGGTCATTAATCGTAAATTCTGGTGTGCTTTCTTCTTGGGGTTGAAGTGGTCCAGTAGTGTGGGATGCTGATTAAGAGTGAGGCTCTAGAGTCAGAATTAATGAGGTTAGAATCCTGGATTTACTCACTACTACCTGCGTAACATAATGTCCTCATGGGCCATCCATGTTTCCACAACTTGCAAATGACAGGAGAGATATAGATTACAGATATAGATATAGATAGATAGAGATACAGGCACGGGCATGGGCACAGGTATAGATGTCTCACATTTTATGTACCCATTCAGCCATGATAGATGGCTCAGTTAATTCACCTAGGGAATTTTTATAAAATTCCAGCATCTGGACCCCACCAGAGTTTCTAATTTTTCAGAAGAGGGGAGAACCTAGACAATGATATTTTTAAAGGCTTCCAGACGATTCCAAAAGGAAGCCAAGGTTAAAAATCACAGACATGGTGCCATTTTCCTGTGTGCATAGCATAAACTGTGAGCTAGGCTGTTATCCTAGCAACATGTTGCCCCCACATGGTGGTCTCCAACATCCTAATTGGAACCATCACACTTTCTAGTTTTAATGCCACAGCCACATCTGGAGGGCTTGCTAATTAGCATAAGGAAGGTCAGAAACTCTGATTCCATGAGTTTTTCATTGATAAAATTAATAACTTGTTAACAAAGCATATTAACAATATTGTCTCTTTACCAAACAGCTACATGTGAGGTCTATAAATTGACCAAAATATTTAAGCAGAGTGAAGCCAGTAGGTTGAGGGTTGACAAACTCTCTATAAAGTTCCAGATACTAAATATTTAAGGCTTAATGGGGCAAACAAACAAATCGAGTCACAACTGCACCACTGAGACTTAGTGAACAGCAGGAGGACTACATGTAATTTCTCTGGCCAGTTCTGCAGTCGTAGATTTGCCATAGCAAAAAAGCAGCCACAAGCAGTACATGAGCAGAGGAGCATGGCTTTGTATCATTCTCACATGTCACAAGTTATTCTTCTTTATGTTTCTTCCCAAGTATTGAAAAGATGTAAAACTCAAAAAACAAGACATAAAAATCATTCTAAGTTTGTAGGTCATGCAAAAAAAAAAGTGACACATCAGATTTGGCCCAGGGGTCTCTGTCATTTAGTGTCTTCTTGCAGACTGAATCCTAAGCCCCAACATCCTCAGGGAAATTCTTAGCCTCTTTACCTCCAGTTATGACTGGCTTCACCCCAAGTAAAAGGACAGAACCCCACCAACACCATGCAGTCAGGTCTGCCTTCGGTGAACGTTTCACGCAGGATGACAGTTCCCAGTTCCCTTCAGATGTCTCATGTTCTCAGCTTGAGCTGGCCTTGCTATCAAATAGAGATCCTCAGAATGTTAGTTGGTTCCTCCCCCTGGCTAGCTTCCTACATGTTCAATCTGTTTTCCTAGTGTATAGCAAGTGAAACTAAACATGACTCCACCCCTCCGAGCTGGCTGTGATCTTAGTTTGTCACAAAAAGCTGGAGTCTGGCTGACGTGATGCAGTCATAACAGGACCAAACCATGTCCTCTGTGCAGGCCCTCGGGGGCCCCAGCCCTGGGCAGACCTGCGTGCTGATTCTGATCTTCACCGTGCTCCTGCAGTCCCTCTGTGTGGCTGTGACTTATGTGTACTTCACCAATGAGCTTAAACAGGTCAGTACAGTTCAGTCTTAGCAACTGTCCACTTGCTTCTCCTTGGGAACTTTCCTGCAAAAGAAAAGTTTGTTCTTCTGTCAGCAGACGCTGCCTACTACTGCATATAATTACTGAGAACTGTACAAAGCCTGAGTTTAAAAAATTGTGTAAACCAAATATACTTGCAGAACCGGCTCTACTAGTTACTAACATGTGGGCAACAAAACTGCTGAGGGTTTTCGTTAGTTCTTTGTCTTAAAAGTGTATGTATTTTATAATATTAGCAGTGGCTACCATTCATGAGCACTTTCTGCCAAATGCATTGTCGCTGTTGATTCCTATGGGCAAGGCTAGCTGGATCAGGGCAGGGGCTGTGTCTGCTCATTGTCACACCTCTGGGATCGAGTATATGGCTCCCATGTAGGAAAGTGTTCATGAAATACTTGCTGAGTGAGTGGACAGCAAGTGTGAAAGGTGCCACTGATACACGGGCAGCAAGCCAAGCACTAAACCACTGAGGGCTGTTGTTTGGCATTGCAGATGTGCCTAATCTCAGTGGGTTTTAGACAGACATAGCAGAAATGTCAGACTTGGGCCCTGTACAGACAGAAACATGCCTAGTGAACTGCTTGTTTGTTCTCAGACTTCATGGCAGCTTCTCTCCTCAGCGCCTTGCTTTTAAATATTTTAAATTAATTGATAGAAAGCCTTCACATATATGTCAGGCTTTCAAAAATGAGCAGGTAGAATAACATGCATCTGAACTAAAATCAGAACCAAGGCTGGGAATGCCAAATTTCTCCTCCTTCCAAGTGGGGTGGAGGAAGCCAGATCTTTGGAATATGTTTGTTTATAGAATTGTGTCTTCCTGTGTTAACAATAATAAGTGAGAATTGAAGGGACTGATTTTCTGCCTGCCCCTTGGACGCAGATGTGGCATGGGCAAAATTCTTTAGAAAGAAGTTATCAGATAGACTCAGAATTTCCTGTTCATGCCATTTTATACCTTGCAATTAGTCCAAGTACAGATACAGGGAAAAAACTTACTGTCATTTTACTATATGTATTATTCAACCGTATAGAGCTCCTGAAACTATGAATGCAAAACTTAAAGATTTTAGTTCCTTATGTACATTTTGATCAGATATATATATATATCTGATCAAAACGTCATATATATGACACAGTCTCATTATATAGCCCAGGTTGGCCTCAAATCACAGTGACCCCCTGCCTTGGCCTCTGAGTACTGGGATCTCAGGCACGATGCACCACCATGCTTGGCCTTGACTGATCATACAGAGACCTGAGAGCTGGGAGTAACTTTGGATACCCCACTCCCAGCCTCTCGATCCCCATTTTACAGACAAGATGGCAGAGAGAAGTGGAACCCTCTCCCCTAAGTGACCCTTCGTGCTCTCTGTGGTTTGCAGGGGTCGATTGTCAAGAGACTAGTGTTTGGGCAGAGGAGAGGGTCAGTGCTGCTATGTCAAAATCTCTGTGCCAGCAAAGGAGTCTGTTCTGCTAACCTGAACCACCAGACTGGTTGAACTTGGACTAGCCAGCGACCACATTTTGAGGGCACCAAGGGCAGTCACCATGGAAACCCACTTCTCAGAACAAAGGGCTTCCGGAGTTGGAGAACAGGCTTCCCCTGTAAGAGCTTATCTTTCAACAATCCCACAGCCACCTACCCCCCAGCACTCACATGTGGTTGGCTAGACAATAGCCCCAGCTTGCAATGTCCTGAGATAAAAAGAATGCGGAAAAGAGGGGGGAGAGACACATCAAATTAGTTGTCATTTATTCTTGGAATAACCACAACATGCAAATTGCCACATATTCAGCCTCCAGCACTGGCCAAGGTCTGCAGAACCACCAAGTATTGCCATGAAGAAGGCAAGGGTAACGTGAGAGAACGAGAGTGGCTGAGGCTTCCTCTTCTGCCTTTTGTTCAGGAATCAATACTTTTGCATAAACATGTCTACAAAGAAAAACACCAAAGTGTTAACACCTGTGATTTTCAGACAGCAAGATAATGGATGCCTTTCTCTTTTTTCTTTATATTTTATAAATTTAGTTATAAAATCTACAGTGACTATTACAAAAATATCTCTGCAATCATATATGATTTTCAGACAGATTTAAAGAACATGACATTTGTATTCAGTCTTAAGAGAAAACAGCCATGCACCAAATTGCACACACACACACACACACACACACACACACACAGTCTGAAGTCCACCCCATAAACAAGAGGTCATCCAAAGGTTAACAGGGAGATGGGGTTGGGCTGTGGGCCCTTCCCATGAACTGATTTTCAATTTTGTCTGCTTGTTTTTGTTTTACATTTTTAGCTTTAGGAGTTCTTCTTGTTTTAACTTTTTAAAAAGTAGACTTTACTGTTTATGTTTTTATAGTTGTCTGTGTATCTGGAATGTATCCAGGCTTCATTAACTTTTGAGCAATAAAGGAGTGCCTTGTCAACCTCCTGTCTCAGGTTGCTGCTAGGCACCAGGCCTGCCTCACCACAGTGGCAGTCACCTCTACACATTTGCCCATAGCCTTAGCCTGCAGGTTCTCAAAACTCTCCTCATGAGATAGTTTTCCTTGTGAGACAGCTTTTTATTTAGCAGTTCTTGGGAACTGCACCCTCCCTGCTGTGCACACCTTCCTGTCCCAACAAGTGGCAGAGGTTAGTGAACCTATTTGTTTGTCTTAATCAATTTCTTCTTACTGACTAATCAAGAATAGTGTCACGAAAGTTTTCTCTTCTTGAGAAGCATTTCTGTTTCCAGATCTTCCTGTCTTCTCTGTTCCTCTTTAGTTTGCTGGGCACACTCTCCTAACTCACCATATGTAACTAAACTTCTTCCTTGGAAAGGCTTTTCAGCTATAAGTAAATTGGACAGAAAACTACATGTTTGCAGTAGAAGCGTTTAGGGTGGGTAGAAGCAAGGGAGTGTGATTTGTTTCCATGGTCAATCAGCTCAGCTCAAGCGCACTCAGCTGTCACGCTCAACAACGTCTCCTAGGGGGAATGTCCTGCTCTTGTAATTTTAAAAAGGAAGACTTGAAACAAAGAATCATTTGTTTTAAAGTAAATGAATACTAGGGTACATGGAAGGAATTCATTAACTCAGGTTTGTACTTTTGCACTTGGGGTACCTTGGTCAAAAGTACAAGGGACACATGGCTGCAGACAAGACTGAGTAACTCTAGCCAAGACCTTTCATCAACAGTAAGGTAGTTTTTATTTACCATGAGATTGTTTTTCTCTAGGTAGGAATGGACCATCTTTAAGTCTGATCCCTTCTCTAAGCTGTGTAGTACCTTATCTCCAAATAATAGGGAAAATTATTATTATCCCATTTTTTCCCCAGATAAAAGCAACTCGAGACTTTTTACAGGCAAATAATATTAAACCCTGATTTTTAGAAAAACAAAATTAAATGGGAAAGAAGTGAAAAAGAAAAACATCTGGCCTGTGAAGTCTTTCTATTTTTCTGAACTAATCTGATAACAGCCTGAAGTGTTCTAGATGGTTTAGGGTGTGTGTGTGTGTGTGTGTGTATACATGCATGTTTATAACATCAAGCATTGACTTGTTGACAAAGGCGAGGACTTTGCAGTCAGTGATCCTTTTCCTCAATCAGAAGGAGGAAGGGAACATTCAAATGATTTTTAAAGTGTCTGCAGGTGTCTGGCTAGTGTGGATATTCAATAGGGCATTGTACAGATTTCTAGTTGTAGTGTAGTTCAGATATTGCTATCCAAAGGACCAAAGGTTTTATCAATAATTGGAATCCACTCAGCTACCAAATCTCTAAGAAAGAGAACATTATTCACATGCCAAAGACTTTGGCTCATTTCACTTAGGATCCTAGAATTTAAACCAACTCCACTGCTATGTTGTATTTAGGCAGGTTTTAGCTCTGGAATGAACATAGCACGTCAGAGCTGGAAAGGACTTCAG
This sequence comes from Dinomys branickii, assembly GCA_004027595.1. NCBI lineage: Eukaryota > Metazoa > Chordata > Mammalia > Rodentia > Dinomyidae > Dinomys > Dinomys branickii. The sequence continues at coordinate 2,528 of PVLD010013234.1, read as the reverse complement.
ACATCACCACATGTACCTGCTCAAAACTAAGGAAGAGAACACACAGAAGGAGAAAAATGTATCTGGTGACATTCAGCTAATTAGGGGTGGAGGCAGCCAAGGGACTTGTGACCCAGGGTCTCTGACCCACACCTCCATCCTTCCCACCGTAGTCAATTTTAATCAAAACACAAAGGACAGCATGCCTACTTTATTTAAAACATGAACTTACTGAAGTTCCAAATTTTGAATCCATCATCAGTTTCTGTTGTTTTAACTTCCAGATGGTTAAAAAAAAAAACACTCTGTGCATACTATTGTGCTATATTCCATCTCAACACAGATACAGGACAAGTACTCCAAAAGCGGCATTGCGTGTCTCTTAAAGGAGGACCACAGTTCTTGGGACCCTCACGATGAAGACAGTATGAGTAGTCACTGCTGGCAACTCAAGTGGAAACTACACCAGCTCATTAGAAAGGTAGGTAACCATCCCAGCAGGTACACAAGGTCAGAAGAGAGGGAATCTTTAAGACCATCAAGTCTAGATTATGTAGTGTGTAAAGGGGGAAACAGACCCAGTGTGTTTAAGCGATTTTCCCCAAATTCACAGAGCTGGGAAAAATTGCAGGTCCTGGCTGACCCCAGGTCTAGAGCTCAGCGCTCCGCCCCAAACAGCTTCTTCCTCCAGTCTAACCTTTTCATTGCTCTCGGTGGAAACCGTGACACAGACAGGACCATGTGTTCATGGTCACATAGCTCTAAGGGACGGGTGTTTTTTCCATTCAGAAGGTAAAAGAAGCCAAATAGTAATCTTTTGTATTCTTCCCATATTGTTGATACCCAAAACTAAATATATACTTATTTATGGTTTTGTATCCATGTAGAAATGAAAAATGGGAGAAAAAGTGATACTTTAAGAAATAACAGGTAATGATGATATTTTAATTTACAGTCAATAAATGACAAATTACAAGACATCTGTTTATAGAAGTTGCTTAAACAGAAACTCTAGCAGAACACTGTGTTAAAGCTACTAGTTAATTTTACTAAATATGGTTAACTGATTTTACTCTGAGCAATGGGATATCAAATTAATGTCCTCTCTGGCCAATCCCTTTTGGTAAGATGGCATTTAGCAATTTTTGCCTTTAGCCTTGCTGAAAAGGTCAGATGAGAACACGGGTATTAAAAATGCTCTGTGAGCTAAGAAGCCCTATGTATATTAACATTGTCTAAAGATACACTCGGGAAACTCCCAGGGTGAGAGGAGGATGTATTTTAGATTTGTTTGTTAAGTCTATTGTTTGTTTGGTGAGCGCTTCCCCCTTAGAAGCAGTGTTTATTGATGGTTATGGAGTTCTGGGGTATGGCCTTGAGCAGTCCTCACAGGTCTGAACATTACCTATAATGCTATTTCTATTGAAATGAAATTGGATTTCCTCCTGGGCATCCCAGGAGCACATCTGCTCCATGACCTCCCTGGAAGCGTGGCCTGGGACTGGGCCACCCACTGCACTCAGCTGCACTGAAACAGCTCTGATTGCTCAGGAGATGAGGACCAAGAAAAGCCTAAAATGAGGAAGGCTGCTGAAGACCCTCAGAAGTGAAACTCTGAAGTCCCTGGGCCCTGTGGGGTGGGGCGTTGGCCCAGCTGGAGGGAGAAACTGCCCTCAGCTGTTTTGCCTTGTTACTGTTAACTTCCTGAGAGGGTGAATGGTTCTCTGTTCTCCTCTCTGCTTCCACCCGCACATCCCATCTCTGAGCTGCTGCTTGGTGTCCCAAGGGCAAAGATCTGCAGGCTGAGGAGCCTGTCAGAATGCTAGGCTGGCACAGGGAAGGTCAGGGAAGAAGAGAGGATGGATTACTTTACATAGCATTTCCCTGCAGTCCCGTCTCCCTCCCAGATGTGCCCAGACACCAACTAGAGCACAGAGCAGGAGAGAACATGGAGGGTCTGGGGGAGAGGAGAAAAGAATTTTCCATTCTGTTCAGACATATTAGTTAAATATTCTACTTCCCTAAACACTCTACTTCCATTTTGTGTATTATCTCATCAAATCCTCACAACAGCATCACTAGTCTCATATATACACTGTTAAACAAGAAGGAGGGGAAGTGCAGGTCAGCTAATACCTTGCACAGTCTCACAGAGCTGGGAAAGGAAACTCTACACCGACTCCGGGCCATCTAACTCTGCTGGTCATCTCCTTCCGTGCTGCCTCTAACACAGTGAGAGGGATGACTTTTCTCCCCTTTGCCTGCTCCTCCCCTTGCTTCCCTTCTTCCTAAGAGGAGAGAGGGAAAAGAGTAAGAGTGAGGAAGACCGAGGGGCCCACAGAGAAGTGAGAGGGGGAGGAGAAAAAGAACTAGCTCCCTGCCCTTTCCCTACACCAAGGCCCTTGAAGACCCAGTCAGCGCCCCTTCTGGGCAGGGCTTCAGGCGGAGGAAGAGTACAGAAAACTCAAGTTCTAGCAGTTACAAAATTAACAACAGTGACAATGAAAGGAAGATAGTTGTCCGGCGCCGCTCCCGACCCGCAGAAGACA